>PVKE010002751.1:0-78934 GCA_004027555.1 Craseonycteris thonglongyai
AAAGTGAGTGACAGCTATGCCACCTCAGGGTGATGGAGGCAGACTTCTCTGCAGAGATGGCATTTGATCTGAGGAAGGATAAGGAGGGAATAGGAAGGAGGACCCCTGGATGAGTCCAAAAGGGGAGTGAGCCTAGAAGGAGTAATGAGATGAGGTAGAGAGAGAAGCCAGGGTCGGGTCACAGCCTGGTAGGCCAAAACAGGCATTTGAATATGCTTCCTGGACCATGGCGGGCAAGATCTTAGGTGTGAAGGGATGTAACCACTCTTGCACCGCACAAGGATACCTCTGGCTGCTGAGTGGAAGAGTAACTGGGGAGGCAGAGTGGAAGCAGTCCACCAGGAGAGATGTAGGGCCCTGGACGAGAGTAATGGGGAGAAATAGGTGGATTCAAGATGAACTGTGGAGACAGAATGTGTGTGTGTGTGTGTGTGTGTGTGTGTGAGAGAGAGAGAGAGAGAGAGAGAGAGAGAGAGAGAGAGATGGAAGAGGGACTGGTTGGGTGGTGGCACTTTGTATTAAGACTGAAAAACTGGAGAACAAGTTTGGGTAGGCACAATGGGGATCAAGAGGTCCATCCTGAGCTGCTCAAATTTGAGATGCCTGAGAGGTTGGCATGATCTAATAAGACTGAAGATGTGCATGGCCTACAGTGCAGAGAGCTCACTGCTAGGCACAAATCCTAGAGAAACTTCTTCAGCAGGGCACACATCTGACAACATTCACAGCAGCAAAATGTACATCCCTGAGCTCAGAATGACTGAAATGTCCATTCCTATACTCTGAATGTTTGTGTCCCCCCAGAATGCATGTGCTGAAATGCTACTGGTATTAGGAGGGAAGGCCTTTGGGAGGCGTTATGAGGGTGGAACTCTTGTGAATGGGATCAGCACTCTTTTTTTGTTGTTTGTTTTGTTTTGTTTTGTTTTTGACAGAGAGAAAGAGAGATACAGAGACAAAGAGAGAACTGAAATGGGGGAACTCCCCAGTTCAGCATGTGGGTCCACACGGGCCGGGGCCGGGATTCGGTCCTCGATCCCTGGTGCTGCAAAGTGAGCACTTAACCCACTGAGCCATCCCGGCTTCCCGGCTTCCCAGCTTCCCCGGGATCAGCACTCTTATAAGGAGACTTCAGAGCCAGGAGAGGACACAGCAAGGTGCCAGCCAGAATCCCTTAAGAACAAGCACTGCCCCAGGGACAAGACCCGCCCACTTTGAGACCAGTTCTGCCTGGAGAGTAGAGAACCTGGAGAAGTGCTAGAATTGTCATGGAGATTGTGTCAATCTGCTACGGAGTCATGAATAGAGACTTTAGGAGGCTGAGCATCTCCACCTGAATCCTTTCTCTGAGGGTAGAGAGCACTTCAATAGGCACAGCAAAATCCCTCCCTCAGGGAGTTTATATTCCAATGGTAGGTGAGATAGGCGATCAGTGGGTAAGCGACAAGTAGCCTAATGCTTATTGACAGTAAATGCAATGTCGCAAATTAAGGCAAAGTAGAGGGTGACGGAAGGGCTATTTTAGCCAAGATGTGCAGGACAGGTGTCTCCGAGATGTGAAAGAAATGAGGGGAGTGTAGATAGGGAAACTTCCTAGAAATCTAGGGAAAGGGCATTCCAGGCAAGGGGAATCGCACATGCAAAGGCTTGAGTCCAGAAAGGGAAGAGAGAGCGGTGTGGCAAACTGAATGAAGAACGGGAAGAGAGAAATCACTGGAGGGAGGCCCCAGGAGACAGACGTGCAGAAACTTGTAGGCAGGGAGCGAGGAAGCAGGGAGATTCGAATCCACAGGAGGGTGCCCCATCAGGAGTTACTTTGATGTGATCCCTGTGTGCTGGAGACTGTAGGGGGTGTGGGGCGGGGCCGAGGAGGGAGCCAATGAGGAGGCACTGGAAGTGGGACTGGCCAGGTCCTGTCCCCTGCCCCCAACGCCCCCAGCCTCGTTCCCAGCCTAGGCTGGCTGCACCCAGGCCCCTCTCTCATCTGGACCTATGCCCACCTCTTCCCTGCTCCTGCCTTGGTCCCCTACCTCTGGCTGGGCCTCAATGTGGGTCCCACAGGAATTTCTCTAGAACACTAATCAGAGCATGTGACCCTCCAGCTTAAAACCTTTTTCAATGACTTCTCAGTGCACTCAAAATTCGTCCAGCAGTCAGCTTGGATCAGGAGGCCAGACACAGTCGCTCACACAGCTCTGGACTCCCTCCACCACACTGGTCACTTTGATGCCCCAATTCAAGGCCCCAAATCTCCCCCCCCTCCACGAGATAAAGCCCCCCCACACACACACACAACATGCTGTTTTCTCTGCTTGAAATTTTCTTCTTTACCACCTCCATTGCTCAATTATTTTCCAAAAAAATTAAGCCTTTAAAATTTAGATAATAAAATAACATACACACCCTAGATATATATATATATACTCAAAAGAATTGAAAACAGCCATTCAAACAAAAAGCATGAATGTTCACAACAGCACTGTTAACAATAGCCAAATATTCAGCAACCAATGAACAAATAAAATGTAGTATGCCCATGCATGGAATATTACACAGCCACAACAGGAATGAAGCACCAACATATGCTATAACATGAATGAATCTCAAAAACATTATTATGCACCATGAAAGAAGCCAGTCATAAAAGACTGGCTGCATTGGTATGACATGTTCACAGTAGGAGAAAGCTGATTGTTGGTGGCTAGGGACTGGGAGGTCAAGGGAATGGGGAGTGACTGCTTTTGGGGTGATGAAAATGCCCTGGAACTTGACAGTTGGGGTAGTTACACAACATCATGAACATGCTGAATGCCACTGAACTGTACACTTTAAAATGGTAAATCTTATCTTAAATGTATTTTACCCAATAAAATAGTACACCCATACCCACACCCATATACTGACGCTCAGCTTTAAAATATTAGATACACCTGGGGAAGCCGGGATGGTTCAGCGAGTTAAGCGCTCACTTTGCAGTCCTAGGGTCCAAGGATTGAGTCCTGGCTCAGGCCCATGTGGACCCATATGCTGAACTGCGGTGTGCTTCCCATGCAGGAGGCCCTGGGCCCAGTTCCCACCCACCTGTGTGGAGTGAAACTCTGTAGAAAGCTGATGACTTACAGCTATGGAGACTGCTCTGGGTCCTCCCCCTTCTCTCTGTCTCTGTTTGTCTCTGTCTCTGTCAAAAACAATAAAATAAATCTAAAAAAACAAAACAAGAACAACAACAAAAAACAGATATACCTCACTGCCCATAGTCCTGTCCAGGATCTGATTGTTTCTCCCTTCTCAAAGATAACCCCTACTCCACATTTGGTGCTTATTGTTTTTATGAATGTGTTTAGACTTCTATTCCATATGCCTGTATCCTTTTAAAAATAGTATTATTGACCAGATGCTTTTAAGGATTGTGCTTCTGGCCTTTATCATTTCTCCTGACTCTTTGGGAAATGCAAAGACTTACTAAGATTCACTTGCTTTAAAGTACATTTTAGTACCTCACTTTACTGCTCTCTAAAACAGGAGAGCCAAGTAACCCACTTCATAAGATGATGCTTGTATTTGTAAAGCACTTATAGGAGTAAGCTATTACTTACTTTCATTTTATTTATTTTGATCATCTCTGCTGTCTTTTTCCTTTACTTCAAGCTTGTCCAACCCACGACCCGTGAGCTTCACATGGTCCAGGATGGCTTTGAATGCAGCCCAACACAAATTCGTAAACTGTCTTAAAACATTATGAAATGTTTTTTGTGATTTCTCTTTAGCTCATCAGTTATCATTAGTATTTGTGTATATTACGTGGGGTCCAAGACAATTCTTTCAATGTGGCTCAAGGAAGCCAAAAGATTGGACACCCCTGCTTTTCTTGTTTGACTCTGGGACACACTCACATAGTTTCAAGTTCAAAAATACAAAAAGGATAGAGTGTAGTAAATTTCCTGTCCTGGGAGTTGGACAATGTTGCTAGTTTCCTCTGTCTTCTTCCAGGGCTTCCAGTCACAACACAGAGAACTGGCTGCAAAACACTCTCCCCCTCCCGATTTTCCTTCTCTTCACCTTATCACCTGGAGCCTTTCCATATTTTTCCACAGTGAGCTTCTTCATCCTTTTTTAATGGACACATAGCATTCCACTGGATGGAGCAATCATGATTTATTACTCAAATGTGCATTTAGCACATTTCCAGCCTTTTGCAGTGATGTGCAAAACTGCACTGATTAAAACCTGGTACAGACACCTTTTGCATGTTTCCCATAGATCTGCCCTATATGGATAAGTTCCTGGAGTTGCTCGATCATTAGACTGTTCCAAGTTTTACTTGCCCCAGCAAGGTCCTGCTTCCCACATTCTTGCCAATTATGATGAACATGTATTTCACTTTTTTTTCTTTTAAGATTTACTCCATTGTTCTTTTTTTCTTTTTTTTTTTTTTTTTTCTTTTGACAGAGAGGGAGAGAGAGAGAGCTACAGAGACAGAGAGAGAACTGAACTGGGAGAGCTCCCAGTTCAGCATATGGTTCCGCACGGGCCGGGGCCGGGATTCGATCCTTGGTCCCCGGCGCTGCAAAGTGAGCGCCTAACCCACTGAGCCATCCCGGCTTCCCCACCTCCATTGTTCTTGAGAGAGACAGAGACAGAGAGATAGAGAGAAGGGGGAGGGCATAGAGCAGTCTCCATAGTTGTACATCATCAGTTTTTGACATGCTTTTGTTCCACACAGGTGGGTGGGGGCCTTGCAGGGCGGGAACTGAGCGAGACACACCCTCTTGAGCCAGGGTCCAAACCGAGGTGAGAACCAAACTGGGGGCCTCCTGCATAAGAAGCACACCCCAGTTCATCATATGGGTCCACATGGGCCAGGGCAGGGATTTGATCCTTGGTCCCCAGGGCTGCTAAGCAAGTGCTTAACCCACTGAGCCATCCCGGCTTCCCCACGTTTCACTTTCTTTTTTTTCTTTTCTTTTTTTTTTTTTTTAAGAGTATCAATTATAAATATATATTTTTTTATTTATTTTTATTTTTATTTTTGACAGAGTGAGAGAGAGATATAGAGACAGAGACAGAGAGAGAACCAAACTGGGGGAGCTCCCAGCTCAGCACGTGGTTCCGCACAGGCCAGGGCAGGGATTCAATCCCCAGTCCCCGGCACTACAAAGTGAGCGCTTAACCTAATGAGCCATCCCAGCCTCCCCCCACGTTTCACTTTCAACGAACAGTGTCAAGCTGGAGGTGTACGCCTGAAACATGCCTTTTCTGCTCAACATTAGGTATTTGAGATGTGGCTATGTTGGTATATTATTCCTCTTCCATTTCCATTTGCTCCTCCTTCCCGTTCCTAACCCTCAGCTTTCATCATGTACATTTCAGCTGAAACATGGTTACTTCCAGGAAGCCCTCAGGGATCACCATTACTCCAAGTGTGAACTCAGCTCTGCACCTTCTCGGTATTCTCAGGCCATGATGTTTCCTGCATTAGGACACTGTGTCCAGGAGGATGATTGGATCTGTATCTGCCTGCCTCCTCCATCAGTCCGTGAGCTCTTCCTGCAGACAGGGCTCCATGGCCTGTTTTTGCCACTGTACCTCCAGCACCAAGGACAGATCCAGCCTATAGTAGGTGCTCAGTAAATATTGGTGCCTTAGGATCAAGTGAATGTCTATAGCAAAATATATGCAAAGCTGTCCTACAGCAGGTGCTCAGTAAATACTAATATTTTAGGATTGAATGAATATATGCAGAGCTTATCATGGGAGGGAAACTGAGGCTCAGAGAGGAGAGAGTCACTTGCTCAGGCAGTCAAACGAAGGCTGGAGTCAGGGTCTAGTCCAGAGTGCAGGTGCTTTCCCTGAACGCTCTGTCATTTCTTCATTCATCTCCTCCCCCAGCCTCACCATCTCCCCCAACACAGTGCCCAACACAGACAGGACCTGATAACTATGCGTTTGTTGAAGGAATGAATGAATATGTGTTAGCCTCGCAGGCCCCCAGCCCCCTCCTTCCTCTGGGAGCCCAGAGACAGGACCCCACCACCCTCCCAGTTACAAGGCCCAGTAGTCTCAGCCGCGCTCCCTCTCCGCCCACTGAGTAGTAGTACCCTTATCCTCCTGCTTCCGGTTTCCCAGCCAGTCTTTCCTCTCTCAGGCTGGGAGGAAGGGCGGGTGTCCAGGGGGAAGACTTAGGCGGTGACACAGAGCCCAGCCTCCTCCCCCCCCACCCCCCCCCCCCCCCCCCCCCCCCCCCCCCCCCCCCCCCCCCCCCCCCCCCCCCCCCCCCCCCCCCCCCCCCCCCCCCCCCCCACACACACACACACTCGGAGGCCCTCCCTCCCTCCCCGCCACCACCGTCCTCCGTCTGCCGGCCGCGGGGAAGGAAGAAAAGCACAGAGGAGGCCGAGGTAAGCAGCGGGCGCCCAGAGATCAGGGCCGAATCCAGGTGCCAAGCTCAGGAACCTGCAAGGCCTCCACCGAGTCCCCAATTCTGCAGATCACGCCTGCAGGGACCAGCAGACTGGGCCCAGCAGGGAGATGGCTCCCTGCGGGACCTAGGGACCCCTCTGCAGCCTTTCTCTGGGGGTACAGGAGCCTGGCCCCCAGCCGCCTCCTCCCTGCAGAATTCTGGCAGCTGGGTTCCCAGCCCCCTCCTCTCCCTTGTCTGAGAAAACCAGCCCCCTCCCCAGCCCTCCTAGCCACTGGGACCCAGAAATCCATACCCCTCACATATAGGGGTCTAGATTCTGCATCCCAGCCATCTCCCAGTTCCCAGGCCCCCAGTCCTCAGCTCCACCTCCCCCAACCTCAGGCATCTGGGCTTTCAGTCCCCTCCCAGCTCAGACTCAAGAGTCTGGGGCTCTGCTGCTACCCCCAGCCTCTCCAGGCCCCAGCGTCTGAACAGCCACAACCCGTTTCCAGGGCCCCACTCTCCCCTCCAGCACGGAGAGCTGGCTCCCAGCCCCTCCCCAAAGCGGGCCCCTGGGGAGACTGTTGACTGCCCACTTGGTCTCTTTCTGTCTCCCCTCTGTCTCTCTGTTTCTCTGTCTTTCCCCACCTCCATCCTGACAGGGTTCTGCTGGCCTCTGTTTGCACCGGCTCTGTCTACTCTTTGTTTTCTCTTCATCTCTGTCTCTGCGGGGTGTCCCTGTCTGTCTATGGCTCACCATCCTGTCCCTCCTCCTCCTGGTCTTCTGGACTCCCCGCCTGCCTCTGTCCCACGTCTCTGTCCCTCTCACCCTCCTTTCTCTGGCTTAAACACCTGACCCTTGGCACATTCACCTCTCTGTCTCTCTCCTCACAGGCATGGATCCGCAGCCCCCTCCGCCTGCCCAGGGCAGCCCACCTCACCGTGGCCGTGGCCGTGGCCGGGGCCGGGGCCGGGGCCGAGGTCGAGGACGAGGCCGGGGCAGGGGGGGCGCTGGAGCCCCTCGGGCACCCCTGCCCTGCCCCACCTGTGGCCGCCTCTTCCGCTTCCCCTACTACCTCTCGCGCCACTGGCTGAGCCACTCGGGCCTCCGACCCCATGCCTGCCCACTGTGCCCCAAGGCCTTCCGCCGGCCTGCCCACCTCTCCCGCCACCTGCGCGGCCACGGGCCCCAGCCGCCCCTGCGCTGCGCGGCCTGCCCACGCACCTTCCCGGAGCCCTCCCAGCTGCGGCGCCACCTGGCGCAGGAGCACGCCGGCGGTGAGGTCGAGCTCGCCATCGAGAGGGCCACCAAGGAGGAGGCTGAGCCCAGTTGGAGCCCACAGGACGAAGGCGCCGAGCAGCCCAGCACCGCTGCCTCGGGAGCCCCGGAGGAGGCGGCGTGGCCCGAGACGTGGCCCACCGGGGAGCCGCCTGCACTCGTGACCCCCACGAGCGCCGAGCCCCGGGAATCGGAGTCGGAGGAGGCCGAGGCGGGGGCGGCGGAGCTGAGAGCCGAGTTGGCGCTGGCGGCCGGGCGGCAGGAGGAGAAGCAGGTCCTGCTCCAGGCCGACTGGACGCTGCTGTGTCTCCGCTGCCGGGAAGCCTTCGCCACCAAGGGCGAGCTCAAGGCGCACCCGTGCCTGCGCCCCGAGGGCGAGCAGGAGGGTGAGGGGGGGCCCCCGCCGCGCCCCAAACGCCACCAGTGCTCCATCTGCCTCAAGGCCTTCGCCAGGCCCTGGTCGCTGTCTCGCCACCGGCTGGTCCACTCCACCGACCGCCCCTTCGTGTGCCCGGACTGCGGCCTGGCCTTCCGCCTCGCCTCCTACCTCCGCCAGCACCGCCGTGTGCACGGCGCGCTCAGCCTGCTGGCCCCTCTGCCCCCGGCGGGCAAGAAGGACGACAAGGCCTCGGGTGGACGGAACTCAGGGAAGGGGCCTGAGGGGGGCGAAGGGGCCGAGTGCGGGCCTGCCTCGGAGGGGGGAGACGGCGGGCAGAACCGAGGTGATGCCGCCCCGGCCCGGCCCCCCGCCGGGGAGCCCCGGTTCTGGTGCCCCGAGTGTGGCAAAGGTTTCCGGCGCCGGGCGCACCTGCGGCAGCACGGGGTGACCCACTCGGGGGCCCGCCCCTTCCAGTGTGTACGCTGCCAGCGCGAGTTCAAGCGGCTGGCGGACCTGGCTCGCCATGCGCAGGTCCACGCAGGGGGCCCGGCCCCGCACCCGTGCCCACACTGCCCACGCCGCTTCTCGCGTGCCTACAGCCTCCTGCGCCACCAACGCTGCCACCGCGCAGAGCTGGAGAGGGCGGCCGCGCTCCAGGCACTCCAGGCCCAGGCCCCGCCATCCCCGCCGCCCCCGCCACCCCCGCCGGCCGGGCAGGAAGAAGGGCTGCCCCTGCCCATTGCACACATCAAGGAAGAGCCACCCTCCCCGGGGACCCCACCCCAGTCGCCGCCAGCCCCCCCTGTCTTCCTCAGCGCCTCCTGCTTCGACAGCCAAGACCACTCAGCCTTCGAGATGGAGGAAGACGAAATTGACAGCAAGGCACACCTGCGCGGATTGGGCAGCCTGGCCTCCTGACCCTTACACCCACCCACAGCCCCAGCAATTGCCCCCACCACCCAGTTTGCAATATGGAGGAGAGAAGTTGAAGGAGAGGCCCCCTTTCCATCTACCCACCCGCCCCTCCCAGCCCTGACACTAAGGAGGGGGAGCCAGACCGCCCCTCCCTCCCAGTCGCCCACCCCCAGGCCCCAGATGCTGGTTAGGAACTGTTCACTCAGTACTACCAAAGGCAGGACCATTTGGAAAAGGAGGCACAGGACACTGGCCAGAAAGATGGAGACTGGGGGGCCCCCTTGCCTGGCTGCCTTCTTTGTACACACTGGACACCATCACCTCTTTGGAACTGCCAGACCCTTGGGGTCCCCAGTGAGCAAAGGTCCGTCCCTTCCCTCTGTCTGTCTGTGAATAAATGTGAGTTCGTGAAACTGGAGAGAGTGAGGCTGTCTGTGGAGGTGGGGGCTGGTGGGGTCTGGGTGAGCTGGGGTTCAAAGTGGAAAGAATGCAGGGTTAGGCAAGCAAGACATTCATGAGAAGGAACAGCAGTGGGAGAAGACGGGTTACCATCTGCCACGTGACTTCCAGAAGCCCACGGCCCCCCGTGAGATCCTGCATCCACATTCATTCAGCAAACATCAGGCACAGTGCTGGGCCCCAAGGATGCAGAAGAGAAAGCCTCTGCCACCTTAAGAGGAGCTGAAATTCCAGATCTGCTCTGGCCAGGATGGTTTAACCATGAGCCACGCCTACCTATTTCCATCTAAACTTAGAGTAAATACATAAGTTGAAAATAAAGTAGTTAAAATTGAATGAGATTAAAAGTTCAGTTCATCAGTCACACTATTGCAAGTGTCCAGTAGCCTCATGTGGCTGGTAGTTACCCTATTGGACATCACAGATCTAGAACATTCCATTATCCCAGAAAGGTCTACTACTGGACAATGCCTCCCTAGATAATGAACAGATTTGCAATATAATACTAGGTATTGACAAGGGCTCCTGAGAAAAGTACTGGGGACTGGGAATGACAAAGCGTGACTGGGAGCGCAGGGATCTGGGGAAGTGACATTTGACCCAAATAAAGAACCTGAGGAGAAAACAGCTGGGCAGAGGCCATGAGGTGGGTGGGCACTGTATGTTTGAGAAACAAGGAATTGGGGGAGGGAAGGGACATTTTCCACAAATCCCCTAGGTATTTTGTGCATATGTATATTTGTGTGAACTTAAGTGTGTGTGTGTTTAACCTGTTTGTTCAGGTCCTAGAAGTGGAGGGGAGAAGGTTTTATTCAAGCCAATCTTCCTTAAGGCACTTCTCATTCCTCCTTTGGATGTCCTAACTCCACCCAGTGCCTTGAATGGCTTTCCCTTGCCCTGTGCAAAAAAAAAAAAAAAAAAAAAAAAATAGAAGACATTGACCACTTAAGTATCTTCACACCTGGAAAACCAAGCAAGAGTGGAGAGAGCATTCCTGTTTACCAAGGCAACAAAGCAACATTTCCGCTGGTTTGACAAAACACTAGGCAGGGAAGGGAGAGCTGGGAAAATGGTGTTTAAGAGTCAGGGAGAGGAGGTGATCATGTAGAGCTTTGCAGAATTCCCTCTGTCCAAGATTTAGCACATCTTGGCTGAGCCCCTGGAATGGTGCCCCAGCACATAGTAAGCACTCAGTACATGTTAGCCTGTGTGCTTATTGCTGTGCTCCCACCACCCACCCAGGGCTAGATGTTGGGGACAGAGTGGTAATGAAACCAGCTAGCTGGGCACCTGCCCTCGTGGAGAAACGGAGGAGATGCACATAAGCAAATATTGGCATAAAAAATTAGAGTTTCCGGGGAAGCCAGGATGGGTCAGTGGGTTAAGCGCTTGCCTTGCAACCCTGGGGTCCGAGGGTCGAGTCCCAGCCCCGGCCCGTGTGAACCCACATGCTGAACTGGGGTGTGCTTCCCATGTGGGAGGCCCCTGTTCCTTTCCTGCTGAAGTGAACTTCCCATGTGGGAGGCCCCCTGTTAGACCCCCAGCTCTGCCCTGCACAGCCCCCCCCCACCTGTGTGGAATGAAACTATGTCGCAAACTGATGATGTACAACTGTGGCAACTGCTCTGGGCCCTCCCCCTTCTCTCTATCTCTCTCTGTCAAAAGAATAAAATAAATCTTAAAAAAAAAAAAAAAGAAATTAGGGTTTCCAAATGAGACCAGATCTCCAATCCACTATGTCCTATGAGAAGTTGTAACTACTACAATTAGCCTCGGGTGTTGGGGAGATGGGGGACTGGGGGATGCTTTCATTACATCAAAGCCACCTCCCTCACCATGCACCTTCAGTGGCCCCCTTTGCCATATCCAAATGTGGGCCACCAGTTAGTGAGCACCTACTGTGGCCAGACACCCTTTAAGCAGAATCTCTTGGACAATACCCATCAGGGAGAGGAATAAATAGCCCCATTAGTAGAAGTGGAAAACTGAGGATTCAACCAGAGGGTCATTTGTCCTATTTCTGTGATCACTACCAGGAACTGAGAGCCTTTTGTATTAAACGAGTTACTCCATGGAAAGGACAGAGAATAGCGCTTGGCACCTGGGAGGAAGTTATTGCTATTGTTGCCTTGTTATTGTTATTCTTCCAGACTGATATAGACATGAGCTCAGGGAATCCTCACCACCCCGCTGGGAACTAGCAAACGTCCTCACCATTTTCCAGAGGTAGAAACAGTACTCAGAGAGAAAGTCCCTTGTCCAGGGTCTCATAGCTGGTAAATGGCGGACATGGGATTTGAACTGAGGCTGGACCAGCTACATGCCCTAACCAGGGGTGGTGAACCTTTTGGCGATTGAGTGCCAAAGTTTATGAAATAAGAGTATACTCGCTCGACTCGCGTGCCAACCCATCGAGTGAGATAGAGGTATCGATTATTTTTATGGCTATAAGAGCATAAACAATAATTTTTTAAATGGTATTCACAGCTCCGCGTGCCGAAATAATTGCTCCGCGTGCCACTTTGGGCACGCGTGCCGTAGGTTCACCACCCCCACAGCCTAAACCCTTAACCAGGTTAATGTAACCCTCATGATCTGCTCCAAGACATACTATCCACCTTTCAAGCCCCCTCCATACACACGTCCTGGTCTCCAGACCCCAAGGTATCTTATGCCCACCCCATGGACTTGCCCACCCCATGGACTTGCCCACCCCATGGACTTGCCCACCACCATCCCCCACCCCCACCCATGCTTACTTACCCTTAAGGATCTGCTGCCTCCAGAGAGAAACATTCCTAGAACAACATACAGAACTTAGAACAAGAAAAGGACCTTCAAGAGGGAGTCCAGTCCTCCCATTTTGCAGATGAGAAAACCGGGGCCCAGAGACATGGGACAGACACAGGAAATGATAACATAACCAAATGGTGATGATTATGAGGTCTTTCCCTGTGCTGAGCATTTTACATACTTGATCTCAATCACATTTTTTTTAAAGTTTTATTTATTTATTTTATTAATTTTTTGACAGAGAGAGATATAGAGACAGAGACAGAGAGAGAACCGAACTGGGGGCACTCCCCAGTTCAGCATATGGTTCCACATGGGCCAGGGCCGGGATTCGATCCTTGGTCCCTGGCGCTGCAAAGTGAGCACTTAACCCACTGAGCCATCCCGGCTTCCCTCACATTTTTTAATAGTAATACAAAACACACTCCTTGGGTATTTCCCTTTTGTCTCTTTCTAAGGGGCTATGTAGATTACCTTTTTTTATCTTCTCCTTTAGAAACTATTTCCCATTAGTGACTATTATGGATTTTTTTTTCCACCTTAAACTTGTTTGAGGTATTATTTACACACTACAGAATTCATTCATTTTAAACATACAACTCAAAGATTTTTAGTAAATTTACAGGACTGTGCAGCTATCTCCATAATGCAATTTTAGAACATTTCTATCACCTCCGAAAGAGCTCTTGTGCCCATTAACAGTGACTTTCCATTTCCAGTCCCTGTTTTAAGCAACCACTAATCTACTTTCTGTCTCTATAGATTTGCCTTTTCTGGACATTACATAGAAATAGATCATACTGTAAGTGGCCTATGGTGTCCGGCACCTTTCATTTCACATAATGTCTTTTAGGTCCATCCGTATTGTAAATTGTGTCAGCACTTCGTTTTT
The DNA here is from genome assembly GCA_004027555.1 of Craseonycteris thonglongyai. Taxonomy (NCBI): domain Eukaryota; kingdom Metazoa; phylum Chordata; class Mammalia; order Chiroptera; family Craseonycteridae; genus Craseonycteris; species Craseonycteris thonglongyai. Next base: position 13,118 of record PVKE010002751.1, read on the forward strand.
ATGGCTGAATAGCATTTCACTGTATGGATGAACCGCATTTTGTTTATCCATTCATCTACTGATGGATGTTGGGCATGTCACCCTTTGGCTGTTATAAGCAGTGCTGCTATGAGCAGGCTGTGTGGACATGTGATTTCATTTCTCCTAGGCAGATTCCCTGGAGCAAGGCTGTGCGAAAAGTTTATGAATTGTTTTAAGACACTGCCAGACAGTTTTCCAAGGTGGCTGTACCACTTATAGTCCCACCAGTGAAATATGAGGGCTCCTCATACATCACCATAGAGGCTCTGGTCCCTTGAGAAGAAAACTGAAGTACAGAGATGAGAACTAACCTATCTAAGGTCACATGGCTAGCAAGCAGTAGATCCACACATGACCCAGGTGTGTGGTTCAAAGGCTGTGCTTTTGACCCTTATAGACCTATTCTTATCCCATTCATTCATTTATGCATCCTAAAAGTCTTTATTGAGGACCTACAATGTGTGAAGGGCTGTGCTTAGAGGTGAGAGGATCAGCAATAGATGACCTGACAAAGTTACACTCTGGTGACAGCCATAGACTACAAAAAGAAAAAAGAAAAAAAGACTCAGGACATCATTCAACAACTACTGATTCAGCCCTGCTATGTGCTGGGCACTGTCCTAGTTGCTGATCATCCTGGTTAATGAAACAGACACAGACCTCTCCCCACGTGGGGCTGCCATTCTAGTGGGAGGAGACAGACCTAGAAACATAGGAAGCAAGTAGATGATAAAGCAGCTTAGGCGACGATGCTATGGAGAAAGATGGTGCAGGGTGGGAGGTGGGCAGTGTAGGAACTGCGGGCCTGTCACAGTAGGAGCTGCAAACGAGCCTCACAGAGAACTGAGGACATGTCCCAGGGGAGGGGCACAACTTATGTAAAGGTTCTGGGGTGAGAATGTGACTGATGTGTTCAGGGAGCAGAGAGGCCATGGGACTGGAAGAAATGAGAGAGAGAAGGAGGGCATAATGGGAGAGATCAGAAAGGGGAATGGGGCTCTGGGTCTGGTAGAGATTCACAAGGACTCTGGTTTCTACTCCAAGCGAGATGGGGAGGAAACGTTGGAGGGATTCATGCCAAGGCTGCCAGGAATTAACTGCCCTGTTTCGTTTAACATTTTATTATGAAAATTTAATAGATTCTTTTTTTTTTTTTTTTTTTATCTTTTCACATTTATAGAGAGAAATTATCTTTTTGTCTTCAGTGCATATTTATTTCTATTTTACTCTTGACAGATAGAGAGAGAGACAGAGACAGAGACAGTTAGAGAACCGAACTGTAGGAACTCCCCAGTTCAGCATGTGGGTCCTGCCTGGGCCGGAGCCGGGATTCGATCCCCGGTCCTCGTGGCCTCAAAGCGAGCGCTCAACCCGCTGAGCCGTCCCGGCTTTCCCCTGAAAATTTAAAAACATAGAAAATGGAAAGAACTGTAGAGTGAATACCTATATACTTAACCCCGCAGACTCTACAATTAGCATTTTGCTCTATTTGCTTCATAATGAACCTGTCCATCTATTGTCTTCCTAACCCTCCATCCACCCACCTATCCATCATCCATCTTTTTAAAAATTCGTAAGTGTTACTATTTAGAGTGGTTTTAGGTTCACAGCAAAACTGAGTGGAAATGACAGATAGTTCCCATGCATTGACCTTCTAAAAATTTATTTGAAAGCAATTTTCAGATATCAGTGCATATCACCATTAAACACTTAAGCATGCATAACAAGCTATCAAATATTTATGTAAGCTTCTTTTCTTGGTAAAATTTAAATACAGTGAAATGCATACATTTCACACATTATCTGACACATTTTGAGAAACATACACTCGAGGAGCACAAACTCCTCTCCTGATTTAACAGAGTCTCTCTGGCTTCTATTTGGCATATAGACTGGTAGGGAGTGGGGGCAAAAGTCCTCTTAAGCCCCTCTGGGTTTTATTTTAAGTAATCCTTTTCTTAGAGAATTGTTTTGGATTTACAGAGAAGTTGCGATGATGGTACAGACTTCTTCTGGTGAACCCCTCACTCAGACTCTCCTAACAGTATCATCTCCCATTAACATGGAACATCTACCAAAACCAAGGAACCAACATGGGGAGATTACTATGGTATCTACTAAAAGCTACCTTTAATCAGACTTCATTCATTTTCCCCTAACGTCTGTTTTCTGCTCCCACATCCCACCCAGGATACCACATGGCCTTAACAGCACGTCTCCTGAATGTCTGCTCTGTGATCATTTCTCAGACTCGCCTCGGTTTTTGGTGACTTTGGCCCTTTTTGAGGAGTCCTGGGGAGAAAGACCATGCCAGAGAAGCACGCTGCTCACCACTACCCCACAGGGGTGCATGTTACCTACGTGACTTACCACCAAAGATGTTAACCTTGATCACCTAGAGGACATTGACGTGGGGTTTGCAGGTTTCTCAACGGTGAATGGGCCCCTCCCCCTTCCCAACTCACTGTTTGTAAACAAGTGATTAAAGGTAGCCTAGTGGAGGGAGAGGGAGTCTCCTGAATACATTTAGAATTCTTCTGTCCCTTTCCCTACTGCCTATTTATTTATTCAGGCATTTATTTGTATCCGTATGGATTCAGGAATATTACTTTATACTTCGGGTTATAGTCCAATATAATGTTACTTCATATAACTGTATATTATACTCCAATATGATATTGTTTATTTCATAAATATACAGGGTCCAGCAGAAGTAAAGTCCTTTTTAAAGTAGTATAGTAAAATCATACATGCTTATGATTTTGTAACAAAAGATTTGGTATAGATTACCAGCTCATAAAAAGGTGTGTAACCTCTGTCGGGCCCTGTATTATAGACCAAAATCACATTATTTCACATAAATATATATTATAATCTAATACAATATTATTTACTTCACATAAATATATATTATAGTCCAATATGATACTATTTATTTCAAATAAACATATATTATAGTCCAATATGATACTATTTATCTCATGTAAATGTATATTTTAGTCCAATACAACGTTATGTATTTCATTGAAGCCCACGTATCTTAACCCCAGGTGCAACCGAGATGAAGAGAGGAGAGGAGTGCTGAAGGAGAAGCAGGGCTCCTGCCTCTGGTGTGATGGAAGACGTGACTTCAGCCAGGTGATCAAGGAGGGCTTCTGGGAGGAATAATTTGGGTCCCCACTCAGAGGAGCGAGGGAGCTGAGCATGTGCATCAGGAACTGGGGCAGCCTCCCTTTCCAGGGGGACTCTGAGGCTCCCAGGGGACAGCCACCTCCCCACGCACATCCCGCCATGCAGAGCTGTACCCTCCTTCCGGGGCTCCAGGTCCGCGGCCCTATCCACCCCTGTTTCCAGTCTCCTGGGCAGGCGGTTTGGAATTCAGCCTTAGAGGCCAAATCCTGGGGCCTTCTTATCTCGCCACACCCAGCACTGTGCCTGGCACAGACTCGAGCTCTATAAATATTTGCTGTCACTCAGCCAGCTGCTGGAACCCCAGCCGCCCTCCTTTCTCACCTCTGGGCCATGGTCCAAGCTGTGCCCTCCTCTCCATCAGCTCTTTGGTCTCTAGGAGGAATGGGGTGGGCATTGATGAAACCAGATGTGGAGCCAGAAAAAAGGGAAGTGACCCACCCAAAGTCACTTGGAGAGAGAGGGCAGAGAGAGAAAGAGAGTGGGGCCTGGTCCAGACTTCTTTGGCAGGATAATAACCATAGCTACTATTTATCATCATGCCCATTCTCCAGTGCCAGGCACGTCACAGGCATTAGCTGGTCTCATCAACATGACAACTGCAGGTCCTTAGCACAAGCCACACTTTCTCATCTCATGACCTTGGATGAACTTCGCAAGGAATGACCCCCCACACACACACTCTTCCCTTCAGGCTACCCCTTAAATACCCCCAGAAGGCCCTCCTTACCCCCTCCTCATACATCCCATCTCTGTCTAGCCTCCTTCTGATGTAGGCAGAATTCTAAGATGACCCCCAAGCCCACTGCTCCCCTGGTGCATGTGTACCTCCCAATTCTGCAGTGAGATGGTGACCTAGGTGCTGATGAGAGGGATTATTGCAGATGGAACTGAGTTCACAATCGACTTTAGGAGAGAGAAACAATTTTCAGTGGGCCTGGCCTAATTAGGTGCCCCCTTAAAAGAAACTGGGCTCTTCCTGGGGAAAGAGATTGGAAGTGTGGGGTCGATTCAGCAGGAGGGAGAGTCTCCATCGCTGGCTTTAAAGGTGCGGGAAAACCAAATGGCAGGAATGCTGGCAGCCTCTAAACACTGAGTAGGTGATGGCCAGCAAGGGAACAGGAGCCACAGACACCCCAGGTGTGCCCACTTGGGTCCTGATTCACAGAAACCGTGAACTAATAAGGGGCTGCTTCTTCAACTGCTACGCTGGTGGTGTCAGGGGTTGGGGGAGGAAGGGATAGGTAGGCGGAGCAGAGAGGAGGTTTAGGGCAGTGAAAATACTCAGTATGTTACTGTAATGGTGGATGCAAGTCATTATACATTTGTCCAAACCCACAGACTGTACATCACCTAGAGTAAAGCCTAATGTAAAAATAAACCACAGGCTTTGGGTGGTTACAATGTATCAAGGTAGGTTCATCAGTTGTAACAAATATACCCTCTAGTGGGGATGTTGGTATGTGCACCGCTATGCATGTGGGGGGCAGGCTAACCAGACATCCCTTTGTGAAGGAAACAGAAAACACAATTGTCCCGTTTCAAACAGTACTACTGTCAGCCTACTGACACCTTGAACTTAACCCAGTGAGACTACGATGGCCACACATACAGTTTGAAACGGGATGGCACCATTGTTTTCTCTCCCATTTAAAACGGGACATCTGGTCAGCCTAGTAGGAGGACAGAGGGTATATGTGGGAATTCTCTGTGCCCTCCTTCCTTTCAATTTTGCTGTGAACCTAAAACTGCTCTAAAAAAAATTAAGGGAAAGCCGGGATGGCTCAGTGGGTTAAGCGCTCGCTTTGAAGCCCCGGGGACTAAGGATCGAATCCCGGCTCCGGCCCAGGTGGACCCACATGCTGAGCTGGGGAGTGCCCCCAGTTCAGTTCTCTAGCTGTCTCTGTCTCTGTATCTCTCTCTCTCTTTTTTTTTTTTTTTTTTAAGAAGAAGCCACTTTTTATTTATTTATTTATTTATTTATTTATTTATTTTATTTTTGACAGAGAGAGAGAGAGATACAGAGACAGAGAGAGAACTGAACTGGGGGAGCTCCCAGCTCAGCACATGGTTCCGCACGGGCCGGGGCCGGGATTCGATCCCTGGTCCCAGCGCTGCAAAGTGAGCGCTTAACCCACTGAGCCATCCCGGCTTCCCCTCTCTCTCTCTTTCTGTCAAAAATAAAATAAAATAAAAATAAATATGCACTGAAGATAAAAGAATTACTCTCTAAAAAAAAAAAAAATTAAAACTACCAATTGAAAAATAAAACAAATCAAGAAAATGATGCTCATGCGTATTCCATGAACATTACTGAAAACAGATGTGCTAATGTAGAGGAGGAGAGAGCGTTAACAACCAGTCACGCTCGCCGGGCCCTGTCACTAGAGCATGCACTCCACTGAGACCGGAATTTTTTTTTTTTAATTAAGATTTATTTTTATTGTTTTTTTTGTGTTTGTTTGTTTTTTGAGAGACAGACAGGCAGACAGACAGAGACAAAGAGAAGGGGGAGGGCCCAGAGCAGTCTCCATAGTCATACATCTTTAGTTTTCTATATAGTTTCATTCCACAGGTGGATGTGGGGCTGCACAGGGCAGGAACCGGGCAGGGGCCTCCCAAATGGGAAGCTCACCCCAGGAAGAACTGAAGTGGGGGGCACGCCCCAGTTCAGCATACGGGTCCACACAGGCTGGGGCTGGGACTTGACCCTCGGGCCCCAGGGCTGCAAAGCAAGCACTCAACACACAGAGCCATCCCGGCTTCCCTGGACCGGAATTTTTTTAGAGCTTTATCCAGATGTAATTCCCACAACCACACAATTCACCCACTTATTTATTTATTTATTTTAAGAATTCACCCATTTAAAGGGTACAACTCGGGGAAGCCAGGATGGCTCAGTGGGTTAAGTGCTAACTTTGCAGCGCCTGGTACCCAGGATCGAATCCCAGCCCCGGCCCGTGTGGACCGATGTGCTGAACTGGGGAGTGCCCCCAGTTCAGTTCTCTCTCTGTCTCTGTATCTCTCTCTCTCTCTCTCTCTCTCTCTGTCAAAAACAATAAAAAAACAAACAATAAAAATAAAATAAAATAGCTCAAGAAAACCTTTAAAAAAATAAAAATAAATAAAGGGTACGACTCATGGCTCCTGGTGTAGTCCCAGAGGTGTGCAGCTATCACCGCCATCAATTTTAGAACATTTCCATCACCCCAAAAAGAAACATTGCACCCTTTAGGCATCACCCCTAATATCTTGTCCCCTCAGACCCTAGGCAACCCCTCATCGCTTCCTGGTTCTGACATTTGCCTAGGAGGGAGGGGCTTGTTGCCTCTCTCCTTGCTGCATCCACAGATCCTGCAAACATGCTGGGTACATTGTAGCTAGCAAGTAAGTGCTCCATAGTTAAGTAATCATTGTGTTTTCATTTGAATTCCACATAACCTGTTCCCTGCTTGGAGGTCTTTCCCCCTCCACCATAGCCCCACTTTGTCACCTCCATCAGAATAGATGACACTCTGTTTTATGCTTGTCCTTGGCCCCTTCCAAACTCCCCCAGGGCAGGGACAGAATGTATCTGCTCATCTTGGTCCCACCTCAGGCCCCAGGAATTGTGTTGAATTTGAACGGAAACCAGAGCAGTCAGCAATCTGGACATACATCTGTGCTAGCTCCTCACCTGCAAACAGAAAGGCCCAGTGGTGTGAAGTTGGGCTTTGAGTCCCAACTATGCTGGTGACTCGAATCGGGACACTGGGCAGGAGTCTCCTTCCTCAACTATAAAATGGAGCTAATAGTAGGGCATACTTCTCCTGGCTGCTGTGAGGATTAAGCTCAGGGCTAGGAATACGCAGAGTTTGATAAATGCTCGCTAGAATTATTGCTATCACATGGGATTTAGAAGCCATTACAAATGCACTTCATTCGACCATCCATCAGTCTCCTGAGGACAGGGGGTGAGAATCCAGTATGCCTCAGCTGTGAATCCTTCCATGTGGCTGGGGTGTCAGGGAGATGGGTAGGTCGGCAGGTGCCAGCTCCGAAACAGCTCAGAAGCCAGGCTGGGGAGTGTGGACTCTGTCCCAGGGCCATGAGCCAGGGGAGGCTATTGAAAAGACAAGAGGTGCACACCATCTCTGAGTGTTAGAAAGATGCCTTTGGGGGCCCTGAGACACTCTATGAGAGAGAGATAGGAGGCCGGGAGGAGGCTGGGCGATGGTCCACATATGTGAAGGTGGAGCCAGGACCTCAGCCTGCAGCCCAGCGGCCATGGGGAGTGCAGTGATCCTGGGCCATGGTCTCCAGGCCTCGAGAGCCCCAGCAGGGGCCATAGCCCCGGGCGCTATCTGCCAGATTGTGTGTTTCCATTCTAACAGCAGGGAAGGTACTAACGGAGGTGACAAAGGGGAGCCCAGAAGTGACTCTGAAAAGTAAAAAAGTAACAAGGTGAAAATGATTCTGGTAATATCTTTTTATTGCACTCAATACAGTGTATTCTTGTTATTGGTGTCAATACAGTCGATTGTCCTTATTCACGGTAGTTCTGATTTATAGAGTCACAGAGAACACAGAGTTATTGATACTGAACCATTGCCCCTGAGGGACATACAGGGTTAGGTTCCTGTGAGCCTCTGATCCCAATATGGTCACTCACTGATGAATATATAACCTGTTTTATGAGTATTTCTGTTTAAAGACAGTTTACTTAGTACATGCTGTTGATCCACTAACACTGAACTTCTGGCCAACAGCGCTATAACTCACGCCTGAAGGAAGCTTATCTAATACACATATTTTCTCCATGAGGCACAAAACAGCCCTCTCCTGCTTAGGAAACTACACAGCACTTCAGCACTAGGGTTGGGGACTTTAAACCCGTAAAATCAGGATGCCAGGATAGCAACTGGTAACTGCTGGGATGGGACAGGAGGCGAAAGCTCTCACCTCCCAAGTGGGAGGCCCCCAGTTCGGTTCCCGCCCGGCGCGACCCCACATCCACCTGTGTGGAATGACATTAGTCACAGCTAATGATGTACAGCCACAGAGACGGCTCTGGGCCTTCCCCACCCCACCACCTCTCTCTCTCTCTCTCTCTCTCTCTCTCTCTCACACACACACACACCTTCTCTCAAACAATAAAATAAATCTTAAAAAAAAACAAAAAACATAAAATCATGGCACTGCCTAGACTGAGAAAGGACACTTGTTCACAGAATGAGAGCTGAACCCAGAAAGCAGGGTGTTGCCTTGCTCAACCTCAGCTGGGAACATGTGTCAGCAACTCAAATTTTCCGCTGCTCTTCCGATGCCCATCAGCGCTGTGATTGCTGAATTGGGGGTTCCCAGGACATTTTCATGGATAGGCAAGTATGCAAATACAGAGTCTGTGAATAAAGGGATGGCCTGTGGATCTGAAACATTATAATGTCATCCTGTAATTAACATACGAGTTGCCAGTGAGGTAGTTTACATTCTCTTTTTCGTGCTAAGTTGTTGAAATCCCTGGTCTATTTTATGCTCACATCTCAATTAGGACCAGGCACATGACAAGTGCTGGAGAGCCACACCCGGCTAGTGGCTTCTGTATCAGACACTGCACGCTTCTAGCTTTCTTCAGATCCTCAAAGGCACCTATGAACTCAAAAAATGAAAATAACAGATCAGTGCCGGATACAACCACCTTGGACAGCTATGGGGCTGTAGCTAAGAAAACCACACATTCGCTGACCCGGGAATTCCACGTGGAGGCCAACACCCCAGAGATAGTGTGCCACTTAGCACAAGTCAACACGTCTATTCTGTGCACCCTTGCCTGTAAGAGCACAATGTTGTAGAAAAAGAAAATATCCATTATCAGATGAATGGCTCTCTAAAATACAGCATGTCCACAAGCTAGAATATTCAACATCTTTGCAAAGGAAAGAACTTGAGCCTCATGTAACAACATGGATGAAACTCACAAACACAGCATTAAACTAATGAGGACAAAGGCAGCTGCAGAAGGTCACAGATGATACTATTTATACATTTAACAGCATGCAAGCTGATAACTCTATAGCCGGTTATGGGTTTATACTATGTAGCAAGAGTAGTTTTTAATAACAAACACCTCGTTAGTGATCGTGGTTACTTCTCATAGGTCAGGGGGAAGATTTGGAAAGGGTTCCAATTAGATTTGAAAAGTTATATTTCTTCAGCTGCATGGTGGTGGGCATGTTGGTGCTCATTATATTAATATTATTCTGGATAGTTTTCCATGTGTGTATGCCTGAAATATTCCATTGCACACGGAATGGCAGCTGCTGTGTTTTGTGCTGATGTGCAGTCTGGTCAGAGACAATGAGTGGTGACACGTGTGGCCTGCCTGTGCCTTGGAAAATATTAGTACCTATATTGCAGGTAGCTTGTGAGGATTAAATGAGCTTCCTAGACAGTTGTGCCTGGCCCATCATCATAACTGCCACAAGAATATTTCTTTTCTTTTCTTTTTTTTAAGCTTTATTTTTATTGTTTTTGACAGAGAGAGAGACATAGAGACAGAGAGAAGGGGGTGCAGAACAATCTCCATAGTTGCATATCATTAGCTTTTCCACATAGTTTCATTCCACAGGTGGGCGCGGGGCTGCACAGGGCAGTAACTGGGCCGGGGTCTCGCCCCGGTGAGAACTGAACTGGGGGCACTCCCCAGTTCAGCATGTGGGTCCGCACAGGCTGGGGCTGGGATTCGATCCTCGGTCCCCGGGGCTGCAAAGTGAGCGCTTAACCCACTGAGCCATCCCGGCTTCCCCAGAATATATCTTAATAATAGAAATATTGTTAAGCATCACTCTATAGGTGCTGTGATTAGTGCTTTCATCCACTATTTTATTTCATGATATTTATTCAGTGTATATATGAACCAAGGGGCACCAAGTACAATAGAGAGAAAATAGCACTGCTGTCATGACAAACAACGTTACTGGCACCTGAAAACAGCTGTTGACAGCCTTCACCACCATACTCTCAACTGCACCAAGATAACTACTAAAGGCCAAGCTCTTGATTAATTCGTTATGATCTTTATCTTTCCAGACCAAACAAATCAGCTTAATGTTACCACATATTATTTCTTTTATTTTTCTTTTGATCTCTTTTTTGGCCCAAAGATGGGGTGAGAGAGCCGGTGCATTTAAGTCATCAACTGCACGGTCTTTTCAGTGTGAGTTAATTTTTAAAATGTGATCTTCCAGTTTATATTTTATTCATTACTTTTATTTGAAAAAATATAAACTATATGCTCTACTATACGATATATAATATATACTAGTATATCGTATGTAATACATAATATAATTATATACAAGGTAATGTATATTACATTTATTATTATATGCAACATACTATATACAGTCAGACCTCAGAAGTATTGCAGGCTCAGCTCCAGACCAGCGCCATCAAGCGACTGTCACAATAAAGCGAGTCGTAATCTTTTGCAGGTGGAGGGTCTTGCCTTTAACTTGTAAAAAAAAAGCAACTCCTGTGACAATAAAACGAGGCATACAATCTATTATAGATGTTACTGTTTCTTTAACAATAATACTCTCGGTAGGACCTCCAATGACTCCCATTTCATGAGGAGGAAACTGAGGCTTGGAGGCTGTGGAGCCCTTGGCCACGAGCCATCATAGGAAGGACGCTTGTAGGCTGATGAGCAGGAGACCTGGGAGGAGGAGGCGGGCGGCCCAGAGGCCAGATGCACTGAGGGGTGTGTGCACCCTGGGGCCAGGACTGTAGTCTCTCCCGCCCACACCTGCCTCTGCAGGTCACTCCGGGTGACCCCTGCAGGGTGGTGTTGCTAAATGGGGAGGTGCAAAGCTCCCGGGATCATCAGGGAGCCTGTCAGTGGGTGTGTGTGTGGCAGGTGGGGGGGCATGAGGGCTGAGAAGGGCCCAGGCCTGCAGTGTCCCCTCTCACCCTCCCCCTGGGGGGCCAAGGTGGCTGGCTGCAGCCTGACCTTTCAGCACTGGTGGAACAGCTGCTTTGTAGCCCCCAAGCACACACACAGCCGCCCAGGTCCCTGGGGAGGGACTCAGCTCAGTCGGGCACCAGCAGGGTCTGTTTCACTCGGGCTGCCTGGCTGGGCAAGGGACAGGGAGCAGCCGGCAGTCCCCAGACCCTCTTGGAATCCCGTCTGGCTCTGCCTCTTGCTGGCTGCTGGCCAATGCCTGCGCTGCTCTGTGCCTCAGTTTCTCCATCAGGAAATTGGAAACTGTCACTCTACAAGTCGACGGCTTACAGTGAGGACTCCACAAGGTCCCAAATAAATTTTTAAAAAGAAAAAACAAAAACCAGGGGCTGGCGCCCAGTTGCCATTGAATAAACAGTCATCATGGTATTATTTCATTTCCATTTTACTTTTTGAATAAGTAACATACTATGGGGAAAATTCAAATAATCCAGAGGCACAGTGATAAAAAGAACCCCAAAGCCGAGTGTGGAAAATGATGACTGACTCAACTAAAGCAGCAATAAAAGACTTCTTTAGGAAAATTAGGGGAAAATGAGTATAGACTAGGTATTAGCTGGTTTTAGAAATTGTCATTAATGCCATTTGATGTGATGAATAGCATTGTAGGTAAGCTGGAAAGTGTCCCTAGTTTTATACAGCTGTAAACCTGAATGTTGGGGCAACAATGTATTATGATGTCTGTAGCTTATTTTTACCATTCTGAGCTTTTTAATAAGGGAAACATTTCCAGCATAACCAAAAACAGCAAAAGGAACCACAAGTGTGCAGTTTGTCCTTGCTACCCTCACCCCATGCAAGCTTTCGCTTTCTTTGGCTGGAGTATTTTAAAGCCAACATTAGGCAGCGTATCATTTCACCCCCAAATTTTTCCATAGGCTGCAATTTACCTTAAAATACTTCACCCCCCTACCCCCAACACGACGAAAGCAGATAAGGCATGGATGCCAACAAGTTCTCGTCTGTGAAGCCTGGTCTGTGGCTGAAGGGTGTCTGTTGTGGTTCTTTCAACTTTTTTGTATGTTGGCAGCTTTTCACAGACAAACTCCAAAAGGGTCAAAGAGCAAAGGAAATTCTCCCTCTGCCCACCACCCCGGCCTGGTCCCCAGGCGCAGCATCGACGCCAGTTTCCGGGGATCCTTCCAGAGTGTCAGAGACTGTTGTTGCTGTCTATATTAATAGCAGACTGTAGTAGTAGTGAAAACTAAGCCGGCCGTGAGTCACTCGGCCTGGCCCATGTCCTGCTGACACCTCCTCCCCCTCTGGCCTGTGTAAGGCGATAGGTCTTTCGGAACCTCAGTTTCCTGCTCTGTAAACTGGGGATAAATCCCCACCTTTATTGGGTGGCTGGGAGGATCCCATGTAAAACCCCATATACAGACCGGGCTCTGAGCAGGTGATGAGAACATGGGAGAAGCCCTTCCTCCATCTCTTAGCTATGAGCTCCTGGGTCTGAGGAAGGAGGGACTGGACTCCCGGGTTTGAGGGAGGAGGGGCTGGGGGCCTGGACTTCTGGGTCTGAGGGAGGAGGGGCCGGGGGTCTGGACTCCTGGGTCTGAGGGAGGAGGGGCTGGGGGCCTGGACCCCTGGGTCTGAGGGAGGAGGGGCTGGGGGTCTGACTCTTGGTATTAAGGAGCAGGGCTTTGGGAATGGTCTCCTGGCTCCCCAGCACTCCCAGCCCATGGAGCAACTGGAAGGCACAAGCTCTCGGTCATGCACCCCAGGTAAGGCATGTGAAGGGCCCTTTCTCCCCTTTTCCTGAAGCCCTCAGGCGTGGCCCTGGGGGTTCACAATATGTTTTGTCCCCTCTGTCCTGGGACCAGAGCCCAGACTCCAAGCTGGTCTAAGTTTGGAAGGAGGAGGGAGGGGGGCAGCAGGTCAGAGGGGGTGAGGGAGGGGTGTGTGGGGGGATGGGATGTTTCTGAGCTGTCACACACACCCGTGTCCCAGGCCCAGAAAAAGGGAGGGACAAAAGGCTCTGAGAGAGAGTCAGGAACAAAGACGGGAGGGAGAGGGAGAGATACCGGGGAGAGGAGGCCAAAGAGAAGCCAGAGCGAGGGGCAAACAGGGAACTAGAGAAGGGAGGAGGGGGAAAATAGAGGGGGGATATCCTGAATCACAGACAGTGGTGACAACAGTGGGAACAGTGTGGGCACAGGAGTGAGGGGCCTGGGACCAACAGAGACAACACAGGGAGAGCCACCCCAGAGACTTGAGAGCTGGAACAGCGCAGGACAGAGACAGAGAGGTGGAGGGAGGCTTAGGGAGGGAAAGACGGGAGAGAGGGAGCAAAATAAATCAACAGGATAATACCAAGCGGGACAGAGACCTGGAGGGTGAAGGAGAGAGGAGAGGAGTCAGGTAGGGGATGTCAGAGAAACCTTTTGACTCAGACAGACACACGGGGAGACTGAGGCAGGCCCTCTCAGAAGAGCTCCTTGACCTTGGGCCTGTGGGGCACAGTGGGCTTGCGTGGGCCGGTTGCCTTTCGGGGAACCCAGACAAGGGGGAGCCCAAGGGCCAGCTGACACCAGGCGACTCCGAGACAGAGCTCAGGGACTCCGAGAGCCACGAGGATGGGGACCCGGAGGTGAGAGATGGAAAACAAGGGAGACAGAGAGACAGAGATAGAGTCAGAGACAGAGAAGCAACGGGGCAGGAAGCAGGTGCAGAGCAACAGAGACAGAAACAGAAAAGACACAGAAACAGAGAGACATCAGAGATGCAGAATAACGCAAACCCAAGGACACACAGCAAGACCAAGGTCCCAGAGACACTGGGCTCAGAAACAAAGAGCAGGAAGCACAGGGAGCCAGGAGGATGGAGAAAGAGACAGAGGAGTGGGGGTTTCATGGGCTGAGGACGCAGCCTCAGTTGGGGGTGAGGGCTTCTGGCCGCTCCCACAGATGGTAGTGGGTAGGGGCTCTGAAACAATCGCCCCTAACTCTGCCAGGAAACAAAAACAGGTGGCCCGAGGACACATGAGTCATTGTGACTCAGCCTCCTCTCAGGGGAGAGTGACCCCATCTCCCGAACCCCCATGTCAGCCCTCACATGGGTCTCCAATCTCCCCCAGTGCTCTCCATGGATCCCAGACTCGCCCCTTCCCCACCTCTATTCTTCTCCTGCAGGAGGACACAGCCACGACTCTCCAACGACTTGTGGAGCTGACAGCCACCAGGGTGACACCCCTGAGGAATCTGCGTGTCCAGTATCGCCTCATCCGAAAACTGGGCTCGGGCTCCTACGGCCGAGTGCTCCTTGCCCGGCCTCGCCAAGGGGGTGAGTTTGGCCACCAAAGGGCAGACTGCAGAACTTCCCCAGAGTAGGGTTCTTGGAAGCCACCGAGACAGAGGACATCCCAGGAAGAACTGATGGGGCCCCTTCTCACTGGGGTTTCTGTGACTGTTTAGAGCTCTATGATCTTCTGAGAAACAGAGCCCACTCAGAGAGGGTAAGGACTTGTCTGAGGTCACACGAGGCAGGCGTGCAGCTTGGTTTGGAACCCAAGTCACTATATTCCCTACTTTTGCAAGATGAAACTGAGGGGAAGCCAGGATAGCTCAGCGGGTTAAGTGCTCACTTTGTAAACCTGGGGACCCAGGATCAAATCCTGGCCCTGGCCTGTGTGTACCCATATGCTGAACTGGGGAGTGCCCCCAGTTCGGTTCTTGCCCCCCGGTTCGGCCCCTGACTCGAGGGGGTGTGCCTCCCATGCAGGAAGCCCCCAGCCCAGTTCCCACCCTGTGCGGCCCCCGCCCACCTGTGTGGAACGAAACCATGTTGAAAACTGATGACACACAACTATGGAGACTGCTCTGGGCCCTCCCCCTTCTCTGTCTGTCAAAAATAAAATAAACCTTAAAAAAAAAGATGAAGCTGAGGCCCAGAGAGAGTAGGGCCGTGTGCAAGGCCACCGCGCAGTCTGAGGCAGGGCAGGAAGAGTCCTCTGGGGAGGGATTCTGACCCCACCTCACAGATGGAGACACTGGAAGCACGGAGGCCCGACGCCATGCATTGCCCTCTGCTTCTGCTGGGAGCCTGCTGAAGCTCAGAGAGGGAAGGGGCTGGCCTCGGGCCCGCAGACCAGAGCAGGGCCCGGGAGTTTCCTTCTGCCCCCTCTCCCTGGCAGGTCCCGCTGTGGCTCTGAAGCTCCTACGTCGGGACTCGGTCCTGAGAACCACCTTCCTGAGAGAATTCTGTGTGGGTCGCTGTGTCTCCTCACACCCAGGCCTGCTCCAGACCCTGGAGGGTCCCCTGCAGACCCCTCGACACTTTGCCTTCGCCCAGGACTATGCGCCCTGTGGGGATCTCAGTGGGATGCTGCAGGAACAGGTGAGGCAGGTGGGGGGCAAAACTTGAGACCCCTTATCCCAGGGCGAGTCTGTCCCTAATCCCATTTCTATCTCCAACCCTCATCCCCAAACCAGTGCCCAGCCTAAGACCACCCTGAGACCCTACATGACCTCCTTATTTCTGACCCTCAGCTCACACCAGGGTTGACCGTCCCAATGAGCATGGATGCCTGGGGAGCTGGGCTTACTGGGGTGGGGGTGAGCATGGAGTGGGTGGGTGGGCTGTAGGACTGATTGTAGATTGGTAGTGGGTGTAGGGAAGAGCATGGATGGGGTTGTAGAGTGAAGCAGGGGTGACTGAGAACATGGACGTGGATTGAATTGGAGATCAGCTGTAATGACGTTTCCTCTAGAAGGGAGACCAGGTCAGACTGAATCCATGAGATTCTAGGGGGACTTGAATTTGAAAATTAGAGTAGGGCCACCTTTTGATCTGAGGTAGAGTTGAGGATAAACAGGAAGAAGGAAGGAAGGGAGGGAGGGAGGGAAAGAAGGAGGGAGGAAGGAAGGAGGGAGGAAGGAAGGAGGGTAGGAAGAAAGGAAAAGGGTGGATGGATGAATATATGATGGACAGAGGGAGGGAGGGAGGAAGGAAGGAAGGAAGGAGGACAGAAAGGAAGGAAAGAAACATGATGGATGGATGGATGGATGGATGGATAGATGGATGGAAGAAAGCAAGGAAGGAGAAATGGATGGATCTGGGATAGTAAATAAGTAAACAAATTATTGAATTGCTAACTAACTGGTGAATGAGTTTTGAGTGGAAACACTGTACACTGTTAGGAGATGACTGGCTTGATGAATGAGTTGCTGGCTGGCTGGCTGGATAGATTATCGATTTACTGATGAAGTAAACCGCAAAAGTTCACAACAAGGTCTGAGTTAGAGATGGGATGAGTGGCTCCCTCAGTGTCACCTGGAGCCCAGCAACATGGGAGAGGTGGAGGGTGAGGTTTCCATGGTGTCAGGTCCTGAAAGCCCAGATTTGGTGCCATGGGCAATAGGAGTCACCCGAGGTCTTAGAGGAGAGGAGTGACCTCATGAGAACACCATGTCCCCACATCCAACATGTCTCCACATTTCATTAGTATGGCATCTAAATTAGTATGGGATTAAGACAAGGATTAAGCATGGGGTTTGGGTTCTCAATGGAGAAGATCTGAATTTAGAGGAGATGAATAAGACATGTAAGGTGTGGTTTTGAGCAGTAGGTTTAGGACAAAGTTTGATGGAAGCTAAAAGAGCTTCTGGTTAGATTTGAGGTTCTACTGAGGATGTTGGGGGATTGGTCTGTAGGTGCACATGGTGGTTAAGGACAATGTAGCGAAGGTGTTGGGGGGACATTGCAGGGACACTGAGGTAGCCACTGTTCTGGGGTTCTGGATTCTTGAACCCCAGGAAGCAAAATAAAGAAGGAACCCAGGCACCCTGACCTTCCCCTTCTCTCCTGGACCCCAGGGACTCCCTGCGCTGCTGGTGAAGCGGGTGCTGGCCCAGCTGGCCGGAGCCCTGGACTTCCTCCACAGCCGGGGGCTGGTGCACGCAGACGTGAAGCCAGACAACGTGCTGGTCTTTGACCCTGCCTGCAGCCGTGTTGCCCTAGGAGACCTGGGTCTGACCCGGCCCGAGGGCAGTCCAACCCCTCCCCCGCCAGGGCCCCTGCCCTCTGCCCCACCTGAGCTCTGCCTCCTGATGCCACCTGATACCCTGCCCCTGCGACCATCCTTGGACTCCTGGGGCCTGGGGGTGCTTCTCTTCTGTGCTGCCACAGCCTGTTTCCCTTGGGACGTGGCCCTGGCCCACGACACGGAGTTTGAGGCCTTTGCTGTCTGGTCGACCACCCGGCCCCAGCCACCCCAACCACCACCCGCTTGGAACCAGTTTGCCCCCCCGGCGTTGGCATTGCTCCAGGGGCTTCTGGACTTGGACCCTGAGATGAGGAGCCCCCCGCTGGCTGTCCTGGACTTCCTGGGGGATGACTGGGGGTTGGAGAGGAACAGAGAGGCGCCTGGGGGGTTGGGGAGCGAATCCAGTGAGGACGGGGAGGAAGAGGAAGAGAGAGGATCAAGCCTGGAGGAGTGCACAGAGGAGGAGGATGACGAGGAGGAGGACAAAGGAGGTGGGAAGATGGGGACAGATGGGGGAACTCCCTGACCAGGTGACTGAGACAGGTGGCCGGAGCCTGGGCCAAAGGCCCCTCCCCCAGCCTCCACGGCCACCTGGATGGAGAGACAGCTGCTCCCGGGACGACAGGGACAGAACACACTGCATCTCTCCCTACTGAAGGCAGGACCTGGTTACACAATCCCTCTTCCAACGGAGGGCCTCGTCTGCTTGTCCCTCAAGGACCTTCATTTTCCTTTTGTCCTGAATGTGTCTGCTTGCAGCACGGCGCTGTTTCCCCTACAGGTAGATACTTTTCTGCGCTGTGGACACATGTTGGATGTGGGGACATGGAGTGCTGATGACGTCACTCCTCTCCTACTGCCCATGGCACCAAATCTGGACTTTCAGGATCTGACACCATGGAAACCTCACCCTCCACCTCTCCACCTCTCCCATGTCCCTGGGCTCCAGGTGACACGGAGGGAGCCACTCATCCTTTCTGGACCTCAATCTGCACACGCACACACAACACACACACACACACGTGCATGCATACGCAGGTACAGGCACACTTTCCTGCCCACAGATGTTTGCACACCCTGTGCCCCGCAGAAGGCTCTCTGCCCAGCTCCGTACCTCCCAAAGTGGCCTCGCCAGTGCCCTCTACACGCCACCAGGAACGTTTCCCCGAGGGATGGTGCCTGTGTCTTCTTCGGGCTCCCTCTCAGGCACTCCAGAATGGACTTGGTCTCTTTCACTGCTACATTCTTTCAGCTTCCGTTCCCTTGCACGTGCCTGAGCCCTTCTGGACAGCACAGAGCACTTGGTGGGTGACCGGCAGTGCTCAGGGGCACACTGGTTTGCATGGACCCCTATCCACCGGGCAGCACCCACCACGGCACTCCTGCCCTCCGCTTGGGACCCTCTGCACCAGCTGCAGGGATCTGACACCGTGTCCCACACCCACAGGGTCAGCACGGGGACTGTGCTTCATCCTGGGACTCTGTCCTGCATGCTCTCTGGATTTAAAAGAGTGGTTTAATTAAACACAACGTGGTGTCCCGGGTTGAACCCTGCGACAGAAAAAGGTTGTTGGCGGGAGCACTGGTGAAATAGGAAGAGTGTAATGTTTGATCGTGACTTTCTGAGCTTAGACAAATGCACTGTTGGCTGTGAGATATGACCTGGTGGGGAACTCTCAGCACACCATCTTTGCAACTCTTGGATAAATCTAAAATTTTTCCAAAATAAAAGTTAATTTTAAAAGAAGTGAGTTCCCATCTGTCATCTCACTATAAACCTGAGGGGTGAGTGAAGCCCTGGGGACCCTCAGAACCGGGGTCTCTGCCTCGCCCCTCCACTTCCAAGTCTGCAGACTCAGAACACAACCCCCCCCCCATCCTTTCAGGCCCCTCTCTTCCCAGTTGCTCCACCACCTGCTTCCCCTCGGCCCCAAGCCTGAGATCATCTCTCACTGCATCGTTCTGGAATCTCATTGTCTCATCCTTGCCCCAACAGGACCCCAGTGTCACGTTCCCCGGACACCCCTCACCAAACACTTGTGTCTGACCTGTCAGCCGGGGCACTGATGGGGCAGCTGGGTGAGGGTGAAGGCAGGGGGGGTCAAAGAGGAACGTTGCATCCTCTACAGGGGCCTAGGCTCCCCGGTGTGAGGGAGGAGAGGCTGGGACTGGGTTTTCTGGGTCTGAGAGAGGAGGGGCTGGCCTCCTGGGTCTGGGACATTTGTCTGGCCACAGCCAGTTCTGGGAATCAACACACGATGTCGCTCCATCCCAGTGGGGTAGAGGGGGCGGGGTCTTGCTCCTGGGCAGGCCTCTGCTGGCATGGACTCTAAGTGCCCGGCACTGACCACAGCGGGCAGCTGAAGGATCAGACAAGCCTTGGAGAAGGTAAGGTCTGGAGGTCGGAGTCCAGGTCAGGAGGAGGTGAGTTAAGGGGCTGAGGTGGGCAATACCTGGGAGTGAAGCCCGGCAGGTGGGCAGAGTCCTGGGTCCCTCTGGGGAAGCAGGAGCTGAACCTTCAGGCTGTAGAGTGGTTGAGTGTTAGGGACACAGAATCTGCGGAGCCCAAGATGTGTGAGTTGAGGAGAGGAGGGGCTGGGGGCCCTGACTTCCGAGTCTTAGGGAGGAGGGGGATGGGGGGCTGGACCCCTGAGTCTAAGGGAGGAGGGCTGGGGGCTTACTGGTCTTCCGCATTGTGACTTAGTCTCCTTCTTCGTTAGAGGTATCTGAGGATTGGGAAATCAGTCTCGGGTTGGGGTGAGGTCAAGCCTGAGGTCACAAATGTCCCTCACCCCCGCCCCCACATCCCTGCACCAGTTGAAGGCCCAGGGGTGAAAGATGAACCAGATAACTCGAGACACCCCCATCTTGTTTCCAAAGCAAACAGACGTAGGCCCTAGGGGTGGATGAGCAGCCTCTTCTGTCTCCTAAGCGCAAACAGGTGCTCTCTGCCCCTAGGGGCCGGGAGAGCAGGGCTGCACACACTGAGGGTGCTTGGGTCCCGGCTGAGAGTGAGCACTTGGGAGTGGTCCCCAAGCACTTAAGGGGCCTGAGGTCCAAATCTTACGGCCTCATTCCTCCTCCCTCAGACCAGGGAGTCCAGGCCCTCAGCCCTCTTCCCTGGGGCCCCAGGTCTGGCGGGCCCAGGCCCTGGGTCACCCTCCGCCCTATGCACCGCAGACATGCCCGGCAAACAGTCAGATGAGGAGCAGGTGGAGGGGACGGCTGAGAACGGAGCCGACGAGGACCTCGGGGGTCTCACATTGGAGGAGCTGCGGCAGGGCCAGGAGGCGGCGCTCGCACTGGAGGACATGATGGCGCTGAGTGCCCAGACCCTGGTCCAAGCCGAGGTAGATGAGCTCTACCAGCAAGTGCGTCCCTTGGGCCAGGGCCGCTTCGGCCGGGTACTGCTGGTCACCCACCGTCAGAAAGGTAGCAGGGCCTGGGGCATTGGTGCGGGTACAGGGGGGCTGTAGCATGGGCCAGGCTGGGAGCCTGCAGACCCAACAGGTCTTTCCTCTGCCCTCCAGGCTGTGTGTCCTTGGGAACGCCCCTAGGCTCTCTGAGCCTCAGTCTCCTCCTTTGAACATGTAATGATGATTCTTTCTCTGAGGTGCCCTGAGCGTATGTCCATGGCTGTAGTTTCCAAGGACAACAGGGACCAGAGAGGTCCCCCCACTCATGGCCCTCCCATGTGACCAGCGGAGTGGTCACCATGGCGATGGTTCAGAGTAGGGCTCTCTGCCAGGCACCTAGCAAGCCCAGCACACAGTGGGTGGGCAGGATGTGCGCCCTGCCCCAATGTGATGCCTTTCTGGCAAGTGCGCTCTCATCCTCCATCCTTCCCACAAAACAGGGACACTGTGGCTGGAACTCAGAGTCATTGTCAATCAAGATTCACCTTCTGAGTTCCCCTGGGGACTCGGCCTGTCCGGTGCCCATCTGGTGGTGCTGGGGACGCAGAGGATTGGGAATCAGCCCTGCCTTCAAGGAGGAGCTCCCAGTGTGAAAGAGGACAGTCGGTTAGTAGGCTGGAGCCGGCAGAGGCAAGACCCACAGATGGGGTGGCTTAAACACCACCAATCCATGCTCTCACAGCCCTGGAGGCAGGAAGTCCAAGATCGAGGTGGCAGGAGGGTCGGAGTCAGTCTCTCTTGAGGTCTCTCTCCTTGGCATGTAAATGGCTGTCTTGTCCCTGTGTCCTCACAGGGTCCTCCCTCTGTGCATGTCTGTGTCCTAATCTCTTATAAGGACACCAGTCAGATTAGACTAGGAACCCCCTTAATGACCTCATTTTACCTCTTTGAAGGCCCTATCTCCAAATATAGTCATATTCTGCAATATCAGAGGTGACAAGTTCAACATATGAATTTGGGGGGACATGATTCAGTTTGAAACAAAGAGAAAGACAACCAAGACCTGGGTCACCATAGATCTTGGAGGCAGGAGCAATAGTAGGGGACAGGGGCTGTCCCTTGGTGCTTCATTCAGTGTACCTCTTGGGGTCCCTGGATGCTGCCCCTGGGCTGGGTGGTGTTGGGGTATCACTGGCCTGGAGACACTCATGGGACAGTGGGCAGCACAGATGGAGAGAGGTGATCAGAACAGAAGGTGACACGTGCCATGATGGGCACTGTAGATGCTTCCAGCTGCTGCTTCCAGCTGGGGAGTGAGTGGAGTGGAAGGTCATCATGTCAGGTGTGGAGGAGACCTTCCTCCCTCACACACAGCCTCCCTGACAAGTGCTGACTATCAAACTGAAGTGGTCAGCGGTCCTGCCTTTCGGGAGCTTCCGTTCGGGGAAGCCATTTCCACAACATGCCGGAATTCCTAATAATTCCTTACAGTATCTAACACCCAGTGCAGGGTATCTTGTCCCCCGTGGCGTCAGGCCCGGTGTTTTGGAACAAGGGCCCACCCTAGGTTACTGGAGGCTCTGAATTCAGCGTTCATGGTCTCATCTGCTTGAAGAAAGCAGAGCAGGGGCTCCCTGCGTGCCATCATCATTCACTATTATTATTGCCACCATCAGTGTGTTCTGGTGGCTGTGCTGTGCTCAAGAGCAGACTGGGTAAGGAGGCAGGAACCCAAGGAGGTGGAGGTGGTGTACGGGCTCTCGCTGCCTCCATGCCTCTCCCATTGCCCTCAGGCACGCCCCTGGCGCTGAAGCAGCTGCCGAAGGCCTCCACTTCCCTTCGTGGCTTCCTGTACGAGTTCTGCGTGGGCCTCTCGCTGGGTGCGCACGCAGCCGTCGTGGCAGCCTATGGCATTGGCATTGAGTCCGCTGCCTCCTATAGCTTCCTGATGGAGCCTGTTCTGCACGGGGACCTCATCGCCTTCATCCAGCCCAAGGTGGGGACCCAGCTCCCTGCTGGGTCTCGCAGAAACGCCCCTGAACCACCGGGGCCTCGGGGTCACGCTTCCCACGCTGGGCTTCACCAGGCCTCATGTGGCCCCCCAGGGACCCCTCCTTGGGCCCACAGGCCTCCTAGGATTGCTAGTCCTGTTGAGTTCACTTATTCCACCTTCCGAGATTCCCCAGCCGTCACGGGGTCACACCGGGCCTCTCCAGGCCTCGCTGGGGTCAACCTATTTGAGGCCCTGCCTTCTCTTGGGCCCGCTCCCTGAGGAGAAGCTGTCTTACCCGAGTCCCTGTCCGGCCAGCGGGCAGTGAGCCCTGACACGTCTCCCCCACAGGTGGGCCTCCCGCAGCCAGCCGCCCAGCGCTGCGCAGCCCAGCTGGCCTCGGCCCTGGAACACGTTCACTCCCAAGGCCTGGTGTACCGGGACCTCAAACCGGAGAACGTGCTGGTGTGCGACCCTGCCTGCCGGCACGTCAAGCTGTCTGACTTCGGCCACACCCGGCCCCGTGGGACCCTGCTCCGCCTGACCGGACCCCCCATCCCCTACACGGCCCCGGAGCTCTGCGGCCCCCCGCCCCTCCCCGAGGGCCTGCCCATCCAGCCTGCCCTGGACGCCTGGGCCCTGGGGGTCCTGCTGTTCTGCCTTCTCACGGGCTACTTCCCCTGGGACCAGCCCCTGGCGGACACCGACCCCTTCTATGAGGACTTCCTCATCTGGCAGGGCTCGGGCCAGCCCCAGGACCGGCCTCAGCCCTGGGTGGGCCTGACGCCGGTGGCAGATGCCCTCCTGTGGGGGCTGCTGGAGCCCCAGCCCCGAAAGCGGAGCCCCGTGAGCTCTGTGCAGGGCTCCCTGGGGCGACCCTGGAGGCAGCATGAGGGGGAGGCTGACGAGGGAGATGAGGGGGACAAGGAAGCTGGAGAGTGAAGAGGGCCAGGGTGTTGGGAGATTTGGAAAGGAGGCTGGGTCCCACAACCCGAGATCTGGGCATTCCTTCCGTGGCTTCTGGCTTCTCTTCTGTCTGTTTTCAGCTGTCTCACTCCTGTCCCCTTTCTGTCCCTCTTAGTTCCTTTGGCCTGTGGAGTCTCTGGGGCTGCTATGTGTCCACCTACATCGGTCTCCATCTTTTCCTCACCCCCTGTGAACCTGACATGTTCTGAGTGTCTGGCTGGAGCGTGCGCTCCTGGACCACAGGGGTGTGGCCTGCCCTGCTCTCTGATGTGTCCTGTGCAGCTGCGGCCATCCCAGCCATGGCAGGTGGGCAATAAAGGCTGTTCAATGATGGGCCCCTCAGGCTTGGCACTGCCTCCTCTGTACCCCTGTCCTCCTGCCCTGGTCTGTCTCTCTCCTCTTCCTGGATTTCACTCACTTCCACATGCTGTGTGATGCCCTTTTGATAAAGTGCTCTCTCTCTCCTCTCACCCCAACTGCTCTCTGCAAATAAAGTCCACCTGGCACTTAGGTTCCTGTCTTGCTGTTGGTCTGTCAGCTTGGGAAAGGGAAGGGTGCTGTGCAGGGGGGAGATGGAGAGATGAAGAGACAGAGACAAAGAGGGAGACAGAGAGAGGGAGAGTGAGGGAGAGTGAGGGAGAGTGAGGGAGACGGAGACAGACAGAATGGCAAAAAACTGTCCCACAGTGTGACTGTGCAAGAGGCTGGATCTGGCTGTGCATTTGTGTGAGTGCCTGGGCTTAAGCACAGCTGCTTGTGTCAGGATTGATTGGGCCTATTTCTGCACATCCGTGTGTGTGAGGAGAGGGCTTAAAGAGAGCGTGAAAATGTCCATCTGTTCATGGACAGGGAGTTGGACAGGGAGCGTGTGTTTCCATGTATCTGCGTGTCCAGGAGCCGCTGAGCCTGCGCTCATGACACAAACGTGTGTGAGGGGACAGAGTGGAAGTTTGAGTGCATCTCACTCTGTGTGGCCATCGGATCTGTGTCTGTGTGTTTAAGAGGAGTGTAGCGTGTGTGTGTGCACGTGTGTGTGTAGAAAGGTCACATGGGTGCACACCACTGCCAAGGCACCAGCTGGGCCCCTGCCCCTTCACACCTTCCCCTTCCCCACCCAGCCCCTTCTTGGCAGCCACCCTGTTTGCAAACACTCTGTCTTCCTCTCCGTGCCCTCCTTGGCTGCCAGCCCAGCACAAGGTTACAACTAGAGCTGGATCATGTGTCTCTCTGTCCCTGGCCCCTGCACACACACCCCAGTGCCCCTGCTGTGACTGCCTTGGTGTTGCGGGGGGGAGGGGGATGACAGAGTGTATGGAGTGAACCCAAGGGCTCTTTGAATCTAGGTTCTATCCAGAAAACTGGGGACATGGGCCCCTGTTCTAGGAAATCTAGGTGAGCTTCCTGGAGTAGGGAGTAATTGGGGTCAGGGGTACATTGTGGAAGAGCATGATCAGGACCTCCTACCACCTTGTCTGTGAATCTGAAATAGCCCAAGCACTTAGGCCAAGAGATGTGTCCAAAAAGATCTGGAGGTGCTGGGGCGAGGGTGGAGCTGGGAGCGGGGAGTGGAGATGAGGCGGGGCAGTGGCTGCAGCAGACAGTGTTAATTGGTGGCAGCAGCTGAGGACTAACTGTGGAAGTGACACTGACCCAGGGATGGGCCCCAGTGGCAGGGGAAGAGGGCCTGGAGGGGGCAGGGTGATGCTGATTGAGTATTAGTTAATTAAGTGCTACCTAATACTACTGGTAATACTTAATGCTAATAGTGCAGCTCCTCCTCAAGCAGCTCCCTGATGGGCTGACAGCCTCTGCTTGGTCCCTCAGCACCGCCCCAGGTCACAGGTGGGTAGTGACAGCCCAGAACAGCCAGGGTGTCAACCTGTACTCGTGGCACTTCAAGGCAGAGGCAGCACTTGAACCCAGGCCAGCTCCTGCCCAGGACCCAGTCTCTTGAATCACAGGGGTGTCCTGCTGCCATCAGTGGGTGAAGGAGCCTGTGGGGGGGGGGGCTGGGGGCATGAGTGT
This sequence comes from Craseonycteris thonglongyai, assembly GCA_004027555.1. Classification (NCBI taxonomy): domain Eukaryota; kingdom Metazoa; phylum Chordata; class Mammalia; order Chiroptera; family Craseonycteridae; genus Craseonycteris; species Craseonycteris thonglongyai. The sequence continues at coordinate 38,650 of PVKE010002751.1, forward strand.
GAGAGAGTGAGGATAAGCGTAAGTATGTGAGAGTGTGTTACCATGAGTGTGAGTGTGTCCGTGTGTGTGAGAGAGACACTGTGAGTCTGGTGTAAGAGTATGACAGTATGTGAGCATGAGTGTGAATAAGTGTGAGTGTGGGACTGTGAGTGAGAGTAAGAGCATGAGTCTGAATGTATATGAGTATGAGCGAACATGAGTGTGAGCATGTATGTATGTGTGCATGACAGTGTGACCGTGTGTGACAGTGTCTGTGTGAGTGTGAATGAGTATGAGTGAGAGCATGAATTTGAAGGAGTGTGAGTATGCACTGAGAATGTGAGTGTGTATAAGTGTGTGGATGCGCGTGTGAGTATAACTTTTAGGAAGTATGTGTGCATATATATGGGGAAGACTGAGTGTAGGTGAGCAAGTTGGGTGAGCGTGTGTCTGTGTGTTGATGAGGTGGTCACGCCTCCCTTGGAGGAGACTGGAGTTGGGGCACCTACATGAAGACCGAAAAGGGGGGCTGGGAGAGCCTTCAGACCCACTGGATGGCCATAACCAAAAGACAAACCATGACGTGTGGTGGTGACGAGGTGGACAAGTTGGAACGCTGGTGCATTGCTGTGGGATGAGAAATATGGAGGGGAAGCTGGGATGGCTCAGAGGATTGAGCACTCATCTTGCAGCCCCAGGTTCCGAGGATCAGATCCCGGCCCCAGCCCATGTGGACCCATATGCTGAACTGGGGTGTGCGTCCAGTTTGGTTCTCACCAGGGCGAGCCCCCTATGTGGGAGGCCCCCAGTTCCACTCCCGCCCAAGGCGTGCTTCCCATGCAGGAGGCCCCCAGCTTTTTCCTGGCCTGTGCAGCCCCATGCCCACCTGTGGAATAAAACTATGTAGAAAATTAATGATGTGCAACTATGGAGATTGCTCTGGGCCCTCCCCATTCTCTCTGTCTCTCTGTCAAAAACAATAAAAATTAAAAAAAAAGAAAAAAAATATGGAGCAGCCACTGGGGAAGACAGTCTGTAGTGTGTCTATATGTTAAACATAAAATTACACATGGCCCAGCAATTCCACTCCTAGGTATCTACTCATGAGAAATGAAAACATACATCCACACACATATTTGTAGCAACATTATTCACAATAGTTAAAAGTGGAAATAACCCACATGTCCATCAACAGATGAATGGATACATAAAATGTGGTCCATCCATACAATGGAATATTATTCATAAAAAAGAAGGAAGCACTGACATGTCCTGCATCATGAACAAACCTTGAAAACATCTCGAAGGGAAAGAAGCCAGTCACAGAAGTCGACCTGTTGCAGGATTCCCTTTATAGGAAAAATGTCCAGACTAGGTAAATCCACAGAAACAGATTAGTAATTGTCAGGGGAGGGGCTGCAGCAGGGAAATGGGGAGGGACTGCTAACGGGTACAGGTTTTCTTTTGGGGGTGGTGATAGTGGTGAGAAAGTTCTAAAATTAGATTTTGGTGCATGTTGTGCAATTCTTTGAGTATACTGAACCATTGAATTGTATGTGTAAAACAGGTGAATTTTATGGCATGTAAATTTCACCTCATTGAGGCTTTTAAAAAAACAGGTGCTTCCAAGGCTCTCCTGCTGTGACCTTGATCAAGTCTCTTTCCTTCACTCAGTCTCTGAATTGCCATTAAAAAGAAAAGAAGACCCCTGCCTGCCTTCAAATAGCTCTGAATTCAGAACCTATTCATCATGAACTCAGTCCTTCAATCCAGGACCCACTCACCTGGGTCAGTGATCACCAAGGAGTTCTGTGCTCCCCCAAGCTGGGGAACCCCATGCTTGTAGACAGGACTAGTAACAAAATTTGTGGGTGTCAGTTTCTTGTTAAAAAACAACAGGGGGGGAAGCTAGGATGGCTCCGTGGGTTAAGCACTTACTTTGCAGCACTGGGGACTGAGGATCGAATCCCAACCCTGGACTGCGTGGACCCACATGCTGAACTGGGGTGTGCTTCCATGAGGGAGGCTGCCAGTTCGGTTCTCACCCCCTGGCTCAGCCCCCTGCCTGAGGGGGTGTGCCTCCCATGCAGGAGGCCCCCAGTCCAGTTCCTGCCCTGCACAGCCCCTGCCCACCTGTGTGGAACAAAATCATGTCGACCCTCCCTCGTCTCTCTGTCTCTGTCTCTGTCAAAAATAATAAATTTTTTTTTAAGATTTATTTTTATTGTTTTTGACAGAGAGAGAGACAGAGAGAGACAGAGAGAATAGGGAGGGTCCAGAGCAGTCTCCATAGTTGAGCATTAGTTTTCCATATAGTTTCACTCCACAGGTGGGTGCGGGGCTGCGCAGGACAGGAACTGGACCAGGAGCCTCCTGCATAGGTCCCGGCAAGAAATGAATTGGGGACACACCCCAGTTCAGCATATGGGTCCACATGGGCCGGAGCCGGGATTCGATCCTCGGTCTCCAGGGCTGCAAAGCAAGAGCTTAACCCACTGAGCCATCCCAGCTTCCCAGAAATCTTTAAAAGAAAAAAAACAACAACAGGAAAAAAAGTTTTCTCCTCCTCACTCTCCCTCTCCCTCTCTAGCTGCTATTGAACATTGGCTCCCTCTAGTAGATCCCCAAGAAGGTGGGGGGTTATGGTGCCTACCTGAGGTCAGGAGGCCTGGAATCCAGCCACCAGAACCCATAGGGAAACCGAACTTTGCATGAACCCAGGCTCCAGGCTCCCAGCACACACTTTATTGCCCCATCAACTTCACTTACAAAACACAAAGTCAAAAATCCTGAAGAACATCAGGACAGCTACTATGGAGTATTAAACCTGCAGGAGCACCCAGATTACAGCCTGCTTGCGGGAAAGCCTTTACCCAGGACCCATAGGGCACCGAGCCTTGCAAGGCCTCTGTAAATGTCTTCTTCGTTCATTCATTTTCAGGTCAGTGCTGGTACCAACATGCAAGTGACATGAGGAGCACCTCTCAGACTTGAACAGCAGCCCACAGATCACCCACCCATCTTGTTCAAATGCAGAACCTGACCCAGTGGGTCTGGGATGGCACCTAAAATTCTGCTTTTCAAACCAGCTCCCGGGGAAGGCCCATGCTTCTCTGGTCCCTGGGTCAAACTTCGGGTGCAAGGAACTGTGAGAACACGGTTTTGGAGTACTGATCCCACATCCTAGCTAAACTGTAACACAAACCATTGGTCCACTCGATTCTTCCGGTTTTCCATGACCTGTTGGAAATAACAGATCTGTGTCTTCCTTTCCACTCTTTATATGATTAAGGAAGTCTCCTCTGCTCCCACTTTGTTAAGTGTGTGTGTGTGTGTGGTAAACTGTGAATGTTTTTTATGTATCAGTCAAGCTTCCTAGGCCTCTGAAGCTACTGTTCTCAGCTTGTTGCAAGCTGGCGGGCACTAGATTGGGTTCAGCTGTCCCATGAGAGGTGTCTAGGATCAGGGCCAGAAGTAGGTGGGGGCTGGACACCCTTCCTGGCCTTGGGCCCTGGGGCCAGATGTTTAGGCTTAGCTGCCTGGCCAAATGGGGATAGTGTGACCAGATAATTAAGTACCCAATTCTTTAGAGCTGGCAGAAGGTGACGGGGTGGAGGGATCTTGGGCCAGAGTTCCTGACAGTCCCCTCCAACCATGGCTTGCAGAGAGGGGCCAGGAGCCTAGACCCCCAACTGGGCCCTCTGGGTTGACTGAGAGCTGGGGTTCATCTACTCCTATGGAAATGGGAAAGGTGACCTTTAGCTTCTAAGTTGCAGCATTATCCTCTGAGCCCCCAACTCCCCAGATGGCAAGGGGAATGCAGGCAGAAGCTGTCCCTTCAGCTGACCTCCCCCGGTCACCCGTCAGTGGTTATTTAAGTCTTGGGCTTAATGGGCCCTGGGGAACAGGAATTCTCTGCATGCGCCTTCACCTATTGACAGAGGCAGACAGTTCATCTATCAGGACCCCCAGACATTATCCCTCCCCGCCTCAGCAAGTAACTGGACCCTGCTGGCCTTTGCAGGACTGCAGGGGCGCCAGCTCCCTGACCTTCCGGGACCTAGAGAGAGGAGAAGGAAGAATACTTTCCTGCCTGAGGCTGTGGGAGCCAGGATTGGAGTTGGGGTCTTCTGAGTCAGCCCCCAGTTTACAAGTTGAGGCCCAAAGAGGGGAAAGGACCTACCTAGAGAGAGGTCATCATGGAAGTCCTAATCTGGAACCCCAGGCCAAAGTCAAAGCAGGGGAATCTGCATTGTGTTATCCTGGGTTTGAGTTCTCTATCTGCTGTGTAGCCTGAGGCAAGGACCTCGCCCTCTCTAAGCCTCAGTGGCCTTCTGAAATGGGGATCAAGTCCCTCCCTCCAAGGACTGTGGTGAGATGGAAGGTATTAAGAGCTGACACTGTGTCAGGCACAGAGAAGCACAGCCAGGAGTGGTCATGATCAGGTTGGTTAACTAAACACATGGTACATGCCAAGCCCTATCCTTCTGGACACTAATGCATCCAATCTGCCCCAAAACTCAGAAGGCCAGGACTAGAACTATCCCTACTGTACAGGAGGGAAACTGAGATTCTGAGAAAGGAAAGAAACAGCCAGGACATAGCCTTGAACCTAGGATCGTTGGATTCGGGCACATACTATCTATGAGCAAGGGCTCTGGGTCAGACTGGCCTCAGTACCAGTATTCCCTGAGTGACCTGGGGCATCTGCCCAGAGCTGTGCAATGGGGATAAATGCAATAATACTATCACATAATAAGCACTTGCTAAGAGCCAGCCCTGTGCTGTGTTAATGTAGCAATTCGTGAGTTCATCATCATAGCAAACCCATGATTACCCCCTTACAGTCAGGAAACAGACCAAGAAGTGGAATGACTGGCTGAGGTTCATGCCCACAGGGCTCCAACTCAAGCACCCAGGCTCCCAAGCTCAACCCTCTCTGCTAAGCTGTGGGAACAGTACCTCCCCTGGGGGTGTTCATGAAGATAAAATTACATTACTCATACAAAGCCCTGAAAACAGAGCCTGACCCATAGGAAGTGCTCAGCGAATATTAGTCATTTTTGTTATTATTATGCCCTCATGTATTCAAAAGATATTAATGGGGTGTGCATTCTGTGTCAGGCTCAGCTGTAAGAGCTGGGCATACATCTGTGAGCAAGACAAAGATTTTTGTCCTATGGGGCTTCATCATCGCCATCATCACCACCATTATGATCATCACCACCATGATCATCTTCATCAATATCACCACCACCACAATCATCTTCATGACCATCATCTCCATCATTGCCACCACGATCATCTTCATCTTCATCATCATTACTGTGACCATCTTCATAACCATCAGCTCCATCATTGCCACCATGGTCATCTTCATCACCATCATTTCCATCATCACCACTATGATTATCTTCATCTCCATCATTATTACCATGACCATCTTCATGACCATCACCTCCACCATCACTACAATCATCTTCATCATTACCATGATCACCTTCATCTCTATCATCCCCATCACCATCATTACCATGATGATTGCCATTATCACTATTATGACCATCACCACTATGATCATCTTGATCACATCATTGCCATCATTGTCATCAACATCATGATTGTCATCACTGTGATCATCTTGATCACCATCTCCATCACCATCATCACCACTGCCACCATCATCACCTTCATCACCACCACCATCACTAGCATGATCATCTTTATCACCATCAGTTTCATCATTATCATATTCATCACCGTCACTATCATCCTCATTATCTTTATGTTCACTCTCGGAATCATCATTATCACCATCACCATTATAACCATCATCCTTACCACCTTGTACAGTGCCTGAGGTATTCACAAATAGATCCATCTTGTGATTCCATCTCTCCAGGGTTCTAGTCCCCCAGAAATGTCATCCACAACTTGTTTTTAATTTGATACTTTGGTTTTCCTTTTTTTTGTTGTTAAGAGTTTCTTAAGCCCCTCAAGTCCCAGATAGGGTTACACATCTCCTCTCAGAGGCCTCTCTTCCTCTTCTGGGGTGGTGGTGGTTGGTACAGGTGTGCTAGGGGGCCAGGCCACCTCTGCCAGTCTCTTCACAACCTCACCCAGTTGCCCCAGACCCTGGGCAGCCTCCACCAGCTGGGTCAGCCTCAGTTCCAGGGCTTGGCGCTCCTGCTGGTCTCGTTCCAGGGCCTGTGCCAGCTTCTGCAGCTGGCTACCCACATCCCTAACAGCAGTCACCAGCTCTACCAGGGCAGGTGGCTCACAAGCCATGACCCTTACAGGTGGCACTGATGCCACACATGGGCCTAGGGAGCCTGGACTCTGACCAGGGGTTGGCCCCAGGGTGAGATAGTCAGGAGGAGGTTGATCCAAGGGGTGGGCCTTGGGGGACAGGTGGAGGTCAGGAGTCAAAATGGAGTCAACAGCTGAGTGTGGGGTCTGGGTAGGCAGAGGGGTTGGTTTGGGGCTCTGACTTCTGGGTGGTTTGAGGTCCTCAGTGGATGGTGTGTCCATGCTTGGAGCTGGAGAAGGCCTGGAAGTGCTGGACTTGGAGGCTAGAGAGGGCTCTAGGTTTGACATCACAGATGTGCCAGGGTGAGGGACCCCTGTGAAGGTAAACTGGGAGTGCAGGATGGATTTGACTGTTGGTACTGAAGTGGTAAAGAGTTCTGTTCCCAAGGAAGTTAGAAGGGACTTGGTAGTGATCATAGGGGTTGAGGTGCGATGAGTATTGGTGGCAGGATGAGTATTGGTTGTGGGGTGAGTATTGATGGTGGGGTGAGGGGTCATGACAGGGTAAGGGGTTGTGGTGGGTTGAAGGGTTGTGGTGGGGTGAGAGGTTGTGGTGGAGTAAGAAGTCATGGATGGGTGGGGGGTCATGGCTGGATGAGGGACTGTGGTGGGGTGAGGGGTTGTGGTAGGATGAGGGGTAGTGGTGGGGCGAGAGATCATTGTGGAGGGAGAGGTCATGGTAGAGGGAAAGGTCATGGTGGGGTGAGAGGTGATGGTGGAGGGAGGGCTGGCAGTGAAATGAGAGCTTGTGGAGGGGCCTGGGGATCTGGAAGGTCTTGAGACTGTATTGGGGTATGGAGTTGTGTCCCAGCCTTGGGTTGTATCAGATGCTGAGGTCAGCTCTGAGGTAGGAGAAAGGTGGGTTACCACTGCTGGTGTGGAGGGGTCAGAGGTCAGTTCTTCCGGGAAGGTAGATGATGGGGTGGATGAAAACTCAGGGGTCTGCACTGGAACCACGGTGGCATCAGGGGTGAACAAAGTAAGGCCAGGGGTTGTCAAGGTGAGGTCAGAGTTCTTCCAGGAGCCTGGGTCAGGGCTGGATGGCACAGTTTCAGCAGGGTGGGAAGTCACCTCCATTGAATCTGCATCAGGGATGCGCTGTGGTGCTGAGTCGGAGGTCAGCGTGGGGTCTGGGGAAGGGGAGGGGGACACTGTCCTGGCCACAGTGGGTCGCAGCAACCTTCGCTCATGGCCGGGTTTCCTCCCAGAACCTGGAGGAGGAAAGATGGACGGCCGAGGTCACCCTGCCCTGTCCACCTATGGCCCCAGGAATAGGCTGACCAATTGGAAGGCGCAGAGCCTTGTGACGTCATGGGTTGCCGGCAGCCTTCATCCCACCCTAGGGCCCCACCTCCCAGCCTCCTTTTGTGTCTCCAGGCGCCACCTGGCGTCCTCAGCTGCGGGAGGTACAGGGACGCTCAGGCTGGAGGTGCTGGGAGATGTGGAGAAATACGGGAGCGGGAGAGGGTGAAAACGTGGGGGGTGCAGGATGGCGGGAGGGAATGTAGGGTGTGTGGAAGTGTGCCGGCAGGTGCGGGGCTGGATGCGAAGGAGAGTGAGGATGTGGAGGGGTACAGGCGATGCGGAAGGAGAGGAAGGGTGGAGAGTGATGACTCGGGACCACAGGGGAAAGAGTGTGGGAGACGCTGGAGAGGGCAGAAGGCGCAGAAGCATGAAGCGGGGTGCAGGAGGGTTTGGAAGGACGATTTCACTGTTCAAGATCAATATTTATACCCTATTTTTAAGCAATCAGAAGGAATGCAAAAGATCCATGATGAACAAAAAGTCAAAATTTCAACCCAAGACAGGACCTGACAGAGTGGCGATTAGGCCTAGGGGGAGTCCTGTGAGGTAGGCCAGATCCTATCTTTAATTATAATGTTGATATTTAGTTGACCATGGGTTATTTTTGCATTTATTTTGATTTTAAAAACTATTGTATTGGGAAAGCTGGGATGGCTCAGCGGGTTAAGCGCTCGCTTTGAAGCCCCGGAGACCGAGGATCGAATCCCTGCCCCGGCCCATGCGGACCCACATGCTGAACTGGGGTGTGCCCCCAGTTCAGTTCTTGCCGGGGCCTATGTGGGATCCCCCGGTCCAGTTCCTGCCCTGCGCAGCCCGCACCCACCTGTGGAGTGAAACTATACGGAAAACCAATGTCAACTATGGAGACTGCTCTGGGCCCTCCCCCGTCTCTCTGTCTCTCTCTGTCTCTGTTTCTCTGTCAAAAATCAATAAAATAATTCTTAAAAAAAACCACAACTATTGTATTAAGATTTTATTTATCTTGATTACTAAGGGTTTGGGTACCTCCTGAAATTTTTGAACCTGGGCACAGTGCAAAGCCTCATACTCTTCCTGACCCTGCTTCCAGGTCAGTGCGAATTTTAACCCCTTCTTACAGATGAGGGAAATAAGGCCAAGAGGGTAAGTACCGGTAACTTGCAGGAGGTCACACACACACACACACACACACACACAGTGTGTAAGCTGCCGGAATAAGATTTGAATCCAGGTTCTTTGTACCCAGGGAATCACTTTCTCAGTGATGGGGGCGTTCTGTGCTGTCCCAGATGGTAGCCACTCGTCACCTGTGGCTCTGGGCACTTGCATTGTGGCTAAGGAACTGAATGTTTCCTTTTTCCCATGTTTGATTGAAATGTAAATCACCACCTGTTGGTCCCCCTGGAGAACTGCACTTGTTCCTGTGGTGTCTTTGAGGCACATCTGTCCCCCACCATCTGTCTGTCTGCAGGGTTGAGTACTGGCTTGGCCTCGAAGGGGGCTGCCTGGGTTCAAACCCCAGCAACTCCCTCCCTAGCTGGGGGACTGTGGGCAAGTTACTTCACAGCCTTGAATCTCAGTTTCTTCCTTGTGTATAAACCATTGAGGATCTACAAAGCTTTCTTGTAGAATTTTCATGAGGACTAGGGGAGATCATGTGTGTGCACTTAACACAATTCCTGTCACATAATAAACACTCATGGTTATTAATATTGTCATAGTCATTGATGAATGTACCTCAATTTCCCTCATCTATGAAATGGGTATAATTATAGCACCCACATCACAGGGATCCAGGGGGTGGTATGAGGATTGAAGGACTAACATATGAATAGTGCCTGTCATGTGGCACATTGCTCAATAAATAGTAACTGGTTCTTGGCTATTATTTATAGAGTCTCAGTTTACTTAGACATTGTCGGGGCTCAGATACCTAGAGTGGTATTGATTTTTAATTTTTCAGACCCAAGGTGCAGAGCACTAAGCTAATCATACTCCTCTACATTGTCACCAACAGTCTCCTCTTATTTTATTTTAATTTTCCTCCTTTTTATTCCCAATCTCCACCCCCCTCACCTTCTCCAATAGGTACCTCCATAAATGGACCTGACATGCCCCTAACTATATGTTTGTTCTTATACAATACAGAATGCATATATGCATTTATGTTAATATATAAGTGCATGTGTATTTTTAGGTTTGAGCTTTTATTTTTCACCAATGATATTCTGCAGGAAATCTCATTCTGTTTATGACATTCCCCTCAATGTTATGTTGTTCACACCTATCCATGTTGCTGTATATAATCATTGCTTTAGCTACTGCATAGAATTCCATCACATGCACTCATTACATTTCTCTTATCCGTTTCCCTTCTGTGGGACATTAGCTTACTTCCAACTCCTTAACATCACAGCATTCCATATATATTCCTTTGTAAGCCTGTATAAGAATTCCTCTGGAATACTCCAAATGGCTGAGTCACAACTTATAATCATATTTACTTTCACTAAGTACTGCTAGACTTTTTTATTAAATAGCTACATCCAGTGGGGATGCCTGCCTGCCCACGTCCTCACCCACACTCGGTATTGTCTACCTTTCAAGTGGTTTCCCATGTTTGTCAGTGTTTTAATTTGAATTTTCTGATGCCTCATGAGTGCGAGCATTTCTACATAAACTTTTTGGCCATTTGGGCTTCAGCTTCTGTCAATAACCTGTTCATTATTTTTGCCCATTTTATTATAGGGTTTCTTATCATTTTCTTATTCATTTGTCAGAGTGACTTGCATAATGTACAGTAGGGTTTCTTAACCTTGGTACTGGTGACATTTGGGGCTGAATGACTGACTATAGTTGTGGGTACTTCCTGTGCATTGTCGGTCTTGTAACAACATTCCTGGCCTTTACCCAGTAGGTGCCAGTAGCCTCCCAGTTCCCAGTTGTGACAATCCAACTGTCTTCAGAGATTGCCAATCAGCCTCAGTTGAGAACCACTGTGTAGATAATAACCCCTTATTTTAGGATATATTTCACTTGGGTCTTTTTGAGGTAAGAGTAAGGTCACCATTAGGAAATCTGGGGTCCATTTCTCTACCCAGCACATAAACATCCTGGTCCCTTTGCCTCAGCCATGTGCCTCACCTGTGTCTCCACGGGTCTTCGGAGCTGGAGAGGGATGGCCTGGGCTCCTGGTGGCACCAGTGGTAAGATTAGGTCCAGGTATGACTGCAGTGGGGGTCCCCTTGGCCAGGACCCCTCCAGAAGGCGTTTTCCATGTCCAGGAAGTCTTCTTTCTATTCTCATCACCTTGAGAGATATGGAGAGAAATAAGTGTCACTTCCCCTTAATTTTTTTCCCCAGAAAAAACATATTTTTATTACTGAACTATTTGGAATATTTCTATAATATTTTTCCTGTTGTTTGAATGAATACACTTGGATAATATCTACATAACAATTTTATATAACTAGGTCTCTCCAGAAAAAAATCCAACCATCATCAATATAACAAGAATGGTTTGTGTGACATTGATGTAACATGGCAGCCAAGGAAAAGGGACTGAAATATGCATGCGTGAACAATGACAACTTCACTGTACTAGTCAGTGGGGGAGCTAGATGCCATTGAATGAAAAGGTGTACTGGGTAGTCAATGTTTTTAAAATATGATGAGGCAGTTGATGGAGATTCCAACAAAAGATTTTGCAGAGTGTTTTGTTTTGAACAGTAGAAGAGACACTGGGAGAACCATATGAGGTCTCAAGTTACCTACTTTGAGGGGGACTGAGGCATCATTGTCCTATGTACAATATTTCTTGTATCTTGTATCTTTTTCAATAAATGCCTCCATTTTTCATATTACATGTCTGGATACTTCCTGGACAGATCTCATATACCATTTTATATAGTCAGAATAGAAAGATAGCTCAGGTGTCCAGCTTGGTAGGTCAAAAAACATAATAGCTTTGTTGAGATATAAATCCCATACCCTACAATTCACCTAAGCACACAATTCTGTAGTTTTTAGTAACTTCCCAAGGCTGTATAGTCATACAGTCCACGTGCTCATCTCCCTATGCACACTGACCCTGCCCACTTCTCCAGCATCGCCTCTCTTTTTTTTTAAGATTTAGTTTATTGTTTGAGAGGTGAAGGAGAAAGAATAAGGGAGAGGGCCCAGAACAGTCTCTGTAGTTGTACATCATTAGTTGTGACATAGTTTCATTCCACACAGGTGGATATAGGGCCACACAGGGCAGGAACCGAACTAGGGGCTTCCCGCATGGGAGGTGAGAACCTTACCGCCACCCCAGAGGTTACCAGCTGCACCGCAGTTCAGCATGTGGGTTTGTATGGGCTGGGACTGGGATTCGATCTCTGGGCCTCGCGGCTACAAGGCAAGCGCTCACCCTGCTGAGCTATCACGGCATCCCCTCTAGCATCAGCTCTTCCTATGCCTCCTTCTTTACAGTGCTATGCTCATGTCAGACCACCTAACCTGAGGTGCTCACATCCAGCCCTCCACATCTCCACACCTCTGTTGTCACCCTCCCTGAACTGGAATTCCCTTCTCTTCCATTTTCTATCCAAGTGAGCCCATGAAGACATTTTCCCACTCTGCACATAAAACCAGGCATGTTTGTCATGGTCACTTTGAGCTCTGTCACCTGCTTATATATTACATGCTAATAACAAGAATCAGTTTTCACCCCAATGTCTGGTGCGATGGAACCCGCAGTCAGGCCTTCATATGAGGGTCTGACCATTAAGTTCACAAACATCCTAGAACAAAGGCTTCATACCTGATTGTTGAGTATCACTACAGTCACCTTTAAAGCACTCCCCTTGGGAAGCTATCCCAAGGATGCCAGCACCTAGTCCACCCTTCAAAGCAATTTTGGAACTATTTTTCTAGAATGGCCATCAGAGCCGTTGTCATATTATCCTTGATGTCCTGAATGTCATCAAAATGTCTTCCTTTCAATATTTCCTTTATCTTCAGGTAAAGAAAAAGTCAGCATGTGGGTTTGTATGGGAGGGTGTTCCAATACAGTTATTTGTTTACTGGCTCAAAACTCCCTCCCAGACAGTGGTGTGTGAGCTGGTGCATTGTCGTGATGCAAGAGCCATGAGTTGTTGATGAAAAGTTCAGCCGTTTTCATCTAGCTTTTTCACACAGCCTTTTCAGCACTTCCAAATAGTCAATTTGGTTGACTGTTTGTCCAGTTGGTACAATTTCATAATCTGATGTCAAAACAGGTTAGCAACATCATTTTGACTCTGGATTTGGACTGATGGAACTTTTTTGATTTTAGAGAAATGGATGACTTCCATTGTGCACTCTGAGGCTTGTTTTCAGGGTCATATCAGTACACTCATGTTTTATCACCAGTGATAACACAATCCAAAACATTGTCTTGCCTTTCCAAAAGGTCTTGGCAAACTTTGACTCTCCTTTGTTTTTGTTCATTAGTGAGCTCCTTCAGGACCATTTTTGCACACACTTTGTCATGCCAAGATTTTCAGTTAAGATTTTCCTAGGGATGCCGGGATAGCTCAATGGTTGAGTGCTTGTCTGATAATCAGGAGGTCCAAGGATCGAATCCCAGCCATGGCACATGCAACCCCATATGCTGAACTGTGGCACAACTAGAAACCACCAGAGTGGCTCAGCAGCAAAGGTTCTCTCTCCCTTCCCATGTGGGAGGCCCCTGATTTAGTTCCCACCCCAGGTGGCCCCACATCCACCTGTGTGGAATAAAACTATGTCACAGCTAATGATGTACAGCTATGGAGACTGCTCTGGGCACTCCCCCCTTTTCTCTCTCTCTCTCTTCTCACAGTCAGCTGACAATTTTGATGCACAATTTGACAAATTTTTGCAATATTTTCATCAGTTCTGCTCATTACTGGCCACCCTGACCTCTCTTCATCAGTGATGATTTCTCTCCCCTCAGAAAGATGTTTAATCCATTGTACATTGCCGTTTTCTTCATGGTGTTGTCCCTATAAACGTGGACTAACATGCCATTGATTTTACCCTCCACTCTTGTCAAGTTTAACAAAAAATGTAATGTTTGCTCATTGCTCTAACTCAAGCTCTGACATTTTCGTGACAGCACACAAAAACACGCAACAATAATGAACACCATTCAGCAAGACACCGCCACACATCAACATGAACACAGCTGTGAGACACTGATATACCAAGGTTTTGAACCCTTACCGAGTTGTCCAGTGCTGCCAATGTAAGTGCACAGTGGCAAGTTCACGAATTTAATTGTCAGACTAATATTATTAATTGTTCTTAATGAAATACTTTCCCATTCCTGTTAAATATTGTAAGAAAATAACTATAAAAACCTGCCCAATGACCAGACTCATTAGAACTTTAAAAACCATAAGCAGTACTATTAATTTAACAATGAAAGATGGACAAGAATTTAAGGGAGAAAGCCCATTAAATACTTCCTTCCAAAATACTGGGTTTTAGGAGGACTCCACTGAGAACATACTGAAGCTGTCTTCCTGTTGCAATGTCAGCCCAGTAACCGTAGGCATACTGGTGTCTGTGTGTACTCAATGTGCGTTCTAAGGCATGGCTACCTGGTCATGGTCCTGAGTGTGTGTGTAGCTTTTTTCATTAAAATATAACTTTTTTAAAAAGCAGCACTGCGTGGTTACAGCCCTCATGAGGCCAAATCAGATCCCTTCCCTCTGTCAGGGGAACCGCTGCCCGAAATGTAACTTACTCCCCACGTGTCTTTGCATATTAACTACAGATGTAGGACTCCCTGACACCTTGTTGCTTCTCCATGCTTAGCTTCCTCATCCAGTTTTCAGACTGCACGTATGGGTATATACTGCATACATCACTCACAGCTGGCTTTTTGGCTGCGTCCCTATCCAGCTGGGTGGGCATGTCATTTAATTTCTCCATGGCTCAGTTTCCTTGCCTGTAAAATGGGGACTGTGATGACCTCTACGCCATGGGGTCACAGGGCCTGGCACATGATAAGCTGTTCTTTGAATTAAATACGAAGAACTCTAGTTCCTTCTTTTTAATCTCTGTATACTATTCTATCATCAGAATATGCAAGGGCTGATGTGTCTATGCCTCTGTTGACAGGTCGTTAGGCTGTGGCCAGTGTTTTGCTATTCCAAATATGGCTGCAGAAACTGCTGGCACCCGTGTCCTCAGGCTCATAAGCAAGAACTCCTCAACCAGGGGAAGCCGGAATGGCTCAGCGAGGTAAGCGCTCGCTTAGCAGCCCTGGGGACGGAGGATCGAATCCCAGCCCTGGCCTGTGTAGACCCATATGCTCAACTGGGGTGTGCTTCCTGTGCAGGAGGCCCCCAGCCCAGTCCCTGCCCTGCACAGCTCTTGCCCACCTGTGTGGAACAAACCCATGTTGAAAACTGATGATGTACAACTATGGTGACTGCTCTGGACCCTCCCCCTTCTCTCTGTCTCTCTCTGTCTCTGTCAAAAACAATAACATATATCTTTAAAAAAAAAAGAATCCCTCAATACCTAATTGTGAAATTACTGTGCAAGGAAGACACATCTGGATTATCTCTCCTACCTTTATCCCACATCCTTGCTGCTGTCAGACATTGTAATTTGGCAATCTGATGGGGAAAGAGTGGGTGGAGAAGTCACAGTTTTGCTACAGATTAACTAAGCTGAAGCCCAGAGAGGGCAAGGAGCTTTCCCAAGGTCACACAGCTAGGGAGCAGCATTAGGCTTCAGACCTGGGCAGGTCTACCTGGTTCTAAATGGGGTAGATCAAGTCGCACTCCACTCCTTCCTTGGTGTGCTTTCATTCACCCTCGATGAGGTCATGCCCTGCTCTAGGTCCCCTGGGTTCTTCAAAGCTAATTCCATTGTATAGTCCTTTCTAGTCTCCATGGCTAGAATGGTTAAGGGTGTCCTTTGCTGTCCCGACCTCTCCACTTCAGTTTCCTTATCTGTAGAATGGGGGGCTACGTGGAGAGGAAGTGAGTTAAACCATGTGATGCACTTAGATGGTACCTGGTACATGGAGAGGTTTCAATGAACATTTGCTCTAATTACTGCTATTACCAGCAAACCTCTACATTAACCTGGACTCCCTCCCCTCTGCATCACCTACTGCAGCCATAACAGTGGTATTCCAAATCCACGAGTCACCCCAACTTCCCAGCTGGGCGTGAGAATGACATTAGACACAGCTATCTATCTGCCTGGCCTCATCCATTCCCACAGCTTCATATTTCCTCCTATCAATTTACATCTGCAGCCCCAGTGCTCCTGGCTCCAGGATTGCATGTCTAATGTCTTCATTTGGGTGTGTCACATGCATCACCAATGAGCGCCTAATATTCCCACTCTGGAGCCCGTGAGCCCACCTGCAGTGGTCCCCATCCCAATCTCCCTTTCTTCACCCCCATCCCCACCCCATCTGCTAACCCTCAGAATATAACACTGGCGCTCCTCTCTCAGTCTCCACTGCCACCCTGGTCAAGGTCACTGTTGCCTTTCCAAGGACCTCCCAGCCTCCATGCATGCACTCCTTATGCATCATCCTGAGTCACTGCTTTGAAATGCACATGTGATCATGTCCCTCCTGGCTTACAATGCTCCTCCAAGGCTTGTCACTGCACATAGAATGAAACCCAGACTCTGCACTCCTATCACTACTCCCTGCCTGACTCACTCCCCTCCAGCCACCCTGGTGTCCTGGCCAGTCTCCCAGGATCCCACCTCAGGACCTTTGCATGTGCTGTTCCCTCTACCCAGAGTGCTCCTTTAGGTCTCTCCAGGCTCCCCATCCCATCAGACATCTTTACAATGGACCAGAGCTTTCAGGTCCTGCCATCACCCCCATCAAGCATGCCACTTCAGCCCCATTGCCCTTGCTGTTGTTTCTCAAATCAGCTAAGCACACTCCCCCCTGTGGGCTTTGCATGCGCTGTTTACTCTACATGGAACACTCTCCAACCAGATATTTGCATGGCTTTCTCCCTCTTCTCCTTGAAGTCATCACTTAAACGGCACTTTCTTAGTGAGTCATCTATTGAATATCCTATTTTAAATTGCAACACTGTTTCCCTTTCCCCTCCCTTGCTCTGCTCACCAAAGCTACATCCTCAGAGGTGAATACCCATTCTGGCCACACAGCAGACATTTGACATACGAATCAATGTCTGCATCTCCAAAAATCCATCATGTGGAAAGCCTCAAGAAGTGTTGCTTCAAAGAACTGAAATGTAAAAATCCAAACTTCATAAGCCTCCAACGTCACCTCCTGTATACTCGCTACCCTGCAGTCTCCCATTCATTTATTCAACAAGTATGTAAAAAGTCTCCTGAGTCTCTACAACACAGATCCTGTGGTAAACAGAATAATGCTCCCCAAAGATGTCCATGCCCTGATCCACAGAACATGTGAATATGTTAGCTTAAGTGAAAAGGGACTTTGCAAATGTGATTAAAGTTGCAGACCTTGAGATGGAGAGATTATTTTATACTGAACCAAATGGGCCCAATCTAATCACACAGATCCTTAAAGTTAGAGAACTTTGCCCAACTGGGTGACAGAAAAAGACATGAAGACAGAAGGGTCAGAGAGATGCAAGGCTGCTGGCTTTGAAGGAGCCCTGCCGTCACCTTGGTTTTAGCCCTGTGAGACCCTGTTGGACCTCTGACCTACAGAACTGAAAAATACTGTAAGTCTGTATTATAAGATGTTAAACGTGGTGTGACGTGTATGGCAGCAATAGAAAGTGACACAGCTAAACACATGATAGAGCTAACAGTTCAGCGGAGGTGACAATGTCCTAGACTGGCAATGCAGTTTCCACAGATCCAGCCTTTGCCCCTCTGAGGGTCCCCTTCCTCCCGGTGCCCACTGGTGGAAATTATACCCTCTTCTCTCTGAGGCTTTTCCTGATTGCTCAATGGCAAACAGTCACTCCCTTCCTGGGATCTCCCAGCTGTTGTTCACTTATGATAAACAATGCTAACCATCACTGTTTTGTGGTTTTACAATTTCACACACATTTTGGTCATTGGCTTGGGAACCTGAGATCACCCATATAGTTCTAATCCTAGTAAAGCCAACACTGGACCCCAGAGAGTTGGACTCCAGAACTCACAACTGTTATTACTTCATTCAGTAATCTTTCACAATCCAGTGAGCAAAATGTGTGTGAAATCGTTTAAAATGGATCTCAAGCGTGGCTCCTGAGTTCAAATTTAACTTCTCTGAGCCTCATTTTCCCCCGACTTGAAGCGCGGGCCTAACAACAGACCTATGCTACCCGGTTGCTGGAATTATGCGGGCCTAGCACCGAGTAGGAGTGTTCCCCTTGACCCTTGTCAGGTACTCTGTAACTCTGTTTTTTTCAGAGGAAGAAATGGAAGCAAAATGAGGGGGGGGCCTTTTTTTTTTTTTTTTTTTCCCAAGGTTATGTTGCTAGTCTGTAGTTTCTCCGGCTTGCCAGCCCACTCCACCCTCGCTCCTCCCTCCAAGTCTTCCTATTACTAAGGTTGTGAACGTGACTGCCCTGCTATCTCCCCTGCGCAGTATGTACTTCTGCACGTATCTGTGCTCATGCACTGCCTTCTCCCCCATTAGGCAGGGACTCTCAAAAGGCGGAACTCAGCCTCCTTCATGGCTGCCAGCGCCCAGCATCTGACCGTCTCCGCCACGAGGCGGCGCTACAGGACAGCGAGGCAGTGCCGGGTTGCAGAGAACAAAGGCTCCGGAATCCTGGCTACACTGCAGCAGGGGCCTCACCTTTGGATGTTGGACAGGATGAGTCCTAACTCACAACTTGGGTGCCCCACAAATAGAGGCACCTCTAGGACCTGCTCCTCTCCACATGGGGTTGAGTGTGATGGGGGAGATAATGAGAAGCTGACTGGAAAACAGATAGAAATGATGGGAGTGTGGACTTGATCATGAAAGAAAACATGAGAAGATGGTGAGAGAGAGAGATCAAGAAAAACTGACCTTGAAAAGCAGAATGACAGAGATGAGGAGGGTGAGCAACTGAAAATGAAACAAAAAAGAGAAAGACACAGGAGGGGAAAGATACAGAAACTGACCATAAAAAAGGGAGAGGAGTTGGGTGAGAAATGGACGATTAAAGGAAAAGAGCGAAAGGATGATAACAGCATGTGAGAAGAAGCAGCAGAGGTGGAGCCACGGACCAGAACAGCAATGCTGGACTGTAACAGAGATCGCACACACACATGCACGCACACACGCACGGGGACAGGAGGAAGACGGAGCAGAGAAACTGGAAGGAGAGAGACGGGAGACAGCAAGACACTGGCTGCTGGGGAGAGGACACAACTGTGGGGCTGGAGGTTGACTATCCTGGGCCCAGGCAGGAGATAGTATCCTCCATCCAGGTGTCCCCACCCTCCCCACCTTATGAGCCATAGCCCCACCCAGACCAGGGAGTGAGAGCTGGGGTGGGGAATAACAACATGATGACAGGGTGGACCTCAGCTGTGGGGTCCAGCTCTGAATTGAGGGCAGACTTCGGTATCAACTGATTCCCAAAGGTGCCATTTAGTTAACAGGAGCATGTGGGCTCAGGCTGGGCTGAGCCTGGTCTGATTCTCAGAGACCCACGGAGACACCTCTTCTAGGCTCTGGAGGACAGTGTTACAGTCAAACCAGAGGAGGGGACATTCTTAGGGTCCCTGGAGCTGAGAAAACATGCCTGGGGTCTCTGAGACTCAGACCTGCTCATTTAGGAGGGTCTTTCTGGGAGCCCTACAGGGGATGCACAAAGGCCCCTCCCCACCCAGCTATACCCTCACCTGGGCCCGGAGGCTGCCTCGTTGCTGGGGAGGGGGCCCCAGGGCTCCGGGTGCTGCCCCAGAAGACAGTGTGTCCAGGTGCCCTTGCAGTGGTGGCCCCCTGGGCCAGGTCCTCTCCAGAGGTAGGGTCCCAGGTCCAGGGGGGATAGTCCTCCTCATCAGCATGGCCTTGGGGGAAATTGGAGGAGGGTTGAGCCCCGTCCCATCTCAGAGGTCCTTGCTCCTGCTCCAAACTCCCCTTTTGGAATCTCTAGAGCAACTGTGGGTCCCTTGACCCCATAGCCCCCTGACCTCATGCCCTAGCCATCCCCCAGCCTCCCACCATCCCCAGTACCAGTGCAGGTCAGCCCCACATCCTCCTCGTGGTCACAGTTGTGCTGTCCCCATGCCCCAGCAGGGCAGTCGCTCAGCGAGGCCTCGGTCCCCTTGCAGCCCATGTCATCCAGCCAGATGGGCCCAGTCCCTGGGCCGTAGTGGGTTTTGCCCACACGGGGCCGGACCCGACCACAGCCCAGCTCCCAGCAGGCTACAGTGCCATCCCGCAGGTCCCAGTTGTCATCGCACACTGTCCCCCAGCGTCCAGCATGCCACACCTCCAACCGACCAGCACACCGATTGGGCCCATCGGCCAGACGAACTCTCAACGGGCCTAAGGTGGAAGGTCCCAGGTCAAAAGGGGACAGCTGAGGTCAGCCTCACCCCTTCACGTACCCTCTACTCACCTGACCCCCAAGAGGTGCCACCTGTGGGGGAGGGGACTGGGTCTTTGGATGACTCTGGAGAACCTTCTGCTGGGATCTCAGCTGATGGTTCCACAGAGGCCAGAGGGATTCGCTGGACGGTGGCCTCAGAGGTCACATCTCCAGGGCCTTGAGTGGTTGGCGATGCCACAGTCTTCGAGGTCCATCCCCGGGTGGTATGTGGGGTCATTCTGTGGGGGGCCTCCATGTTCAGGGCTGTGGTGGTCTGTGAAGTCAGTTCTGGAGGACCCTGGTTGCCCGGGACACTGGAGTGTTTAGTGGTGGGTGTCGCAGGAGGCTGAGTGGCTGGCCTCTTTGCATGCTTAGTCACCCACTTCTTAGTGCTCTTGGGCATTTTCCCAGGGGCCTTGGTGGTTTTCTCAGGAACACTGGGGGTCAGCCTTGCAGAAGGCTTGGTGGCCAGCTCCCCAGGGAGCCAGGCATCTGGGTCTCTGCCCAGGCCAGGGATCAAGCTCCAGCTGAAGGGATCCGAAATGGAGTCCAGGCCAGGGCTTCCTGGAAGGTGGAGGAGAAGACAGGGAAAGTGGCTGACCCCATGATACTAAGATTATCAGTCTAAGTTCCTCCTCTCTTACTTCCCCTTCTGTAGTCAATCACCAAGCTGTCATTCATTCATGTCACAAATATTTACTGAGCATCTCCTATGAGCCAAGCACTGTGCCTAACGTGAGCACACTGTGGCCAGCCAAATCCAATAGTGTCCCCTGCTTCCTTGGCACTCACAATTGTGACGTGACTGACTTCCTTTGCCTCTTACACCTGAACTGTACGCTCCACTTCCCGGGACACAGCTTCTATTCCTGTATCTTCTCCTTTTTTTTTTCTCAAGATTTATTTTATTGTTTTTGACAGAAACAGGGAGAGACAGAGAGAAGGGGGAGAGCCCAGAGCAGTCTCCATAGTTGTTCATCATCAGTTTTCAACATGGTTTTGTTCCACACAGGTGGGCAGGGGCCACAGAGGGTGGGAACTGGGCTGTGGGCCTCCCACACTAGAGGCACACCCCCTCGAGTCAGGGGCCGAACTGGGGGGCAAAAACTGAACTGGGAGCCTCCCACATGGGAAGCACACCCCATTTCAGCATATGGGCCCACACGGGCCAGGGCTGGGACTCAATCTTCAGACCCTAGGGCTGCAAAGTGAGCACTTAACCACTGAGCCATCCTGGCTTCCCCTATGGCTGCTTCGTGAAGAGGACAGAGCTCCTCTCTGTGAGGAAGTCTTCCCTGATTCTTAGAGGAGGAGGAGGAAGAAGAGGAGGAGGAGGAAGAAGAATCCCAGCTCTGCCACTTAGTTGCTGTGCAACCTTGGACAAGTTACATAACATCTCTGTGCCTTAGCAGTTTGTCAGTAAAACAGACATAACATCCACCAACCTGGACTTATTGTGAGTTGTGAATGTTGCCAGTGCAAAAACATACAGCCCAGGGCAGGAGCTTAACAGGTGGGCATTCCATCAACTTTTGTGCCAATGTTTGTTCTTGTTCCCTCCTCCAGGAAGCCCTCCTGGAGCCAATGGATTGCTAGGGCTCCTTACCAGTGCAGGTGACACCAACGTCCTCATTGTGAGCGCAGTTGTGCTTCCCCCAGGGAGCAGCGGGGCAATCGGAGAGCAAGGCCTCTGTCCCTGCACACCCCACGTCGTCCAGCCAGATGGGGCCTGCACCCCAGCCGAAACGGTCCACAGTGGGGTCTGGCTGACGAGCTCCCCCGCAGCCCAGCTCCCGGCAGACCACGGCGGAGTCCCGCAGGTCCCAGCTATCGTCACACACTGTACCCCAACGCCCAGCATGCCACACCTCCAGCCGGCCTGAGCACCTGCTGGGCCCGGCCACCAGCCGCAGCTGTGGGGACCCTAAGGTTGAAAGAGACACAAAGAATTAGAGTCAGGAATGCTGGCCGCTCCCTGAGTCCTGCACCACTTCCCCTCCATGCGTCCTTCCCTCCTGAAAGCAAGCATTTCCTGAGTCCTGTGCTTCTGCACAAGGCACCGGCAGAAAGAGCAAGGCACAGTCTGAACGTACCTTGAAAGCTAAACATAAAATTACCATGTGATCCAGAAATTTCACTCCTACCGCAAATAGCATGAAAACAAGTATTCAGACACGAATGCAAAGGTTCACAGCACTATTCACAAAGCTAAGGGGTGGAAAGCCTAAAATTCCATCAACAGATGAACAGATACACAAAACACAGTCTGTCTGTACAATGGCATGTTATTCGGCTGTCAAAAAGGAGAAAATTCTAACATACGGTACAGCACGGATAAATGTTGTTTCTTCTCCAGGAAAAGGGGAAGGTCTCTTTTTCCAGCCCTTTCCAACCTTGAGGAGATAACTGTGTTACTCATGCCTTTTTATTTTCTGTATTTCTGAGGCTTTGACATCTCCAGGCCTTGCTGACACCAGAGGGGCTGCTCCTCTCTGGGGTAGCCGACCCCTAGAGACAGGAAACTACTGGAGCCTTCTGCATGCCAACCAGCCCCTCCAGAGCCCACAGCCTCCAGGCCACTGTCCACCTGCCCTAATCCCCCGGGGCAGGTACCGTACAACCGGACAATGGCCTGTTTCTCCCGCAGGAACCAGTCTGGGCTCCTGCCGACAGTGACCCGCCTCCCTCCACCTCCTGGCCAACACTGACCCCACGTGGCCCTGCGTGCATTGCGCACCTTCTCTTAGGAACTAAGAAACTACCTTTCCAATGACATCGCCTTCTGATCTGTTGACCTCACCATCCCTGAATAAATAATATAATGAAGTCTATATTTCAAAACAACAGTGACAGTTGACCCAGTCCTCAGTACTTGTGAGAAGGTGGCCTTCAAACAGCACCATGCATTTCAGGCGGGCGACCACAGAGCCCTAAAGCAAGCAGGGCCTTCTGAGCAGGACATGGGCGCCTACCCCTCACCCTTCTCTGTGCCCATGTAAGATGGTCTCTGAGCCAGGAGGAAGGGCACCGGGGATAACTGGAGGACCAACACAAGCTGAGACCCGTTTCCCTGGGGAGCAGAGTGGACTCACCAGCTTCAGGCCCAGGCTCCCAGGGGGCAGTCGGGGAAGCGGGCGGAGGTGACACGCCTGCTGTCCGAGGGGCCTGGCCTGCCGTGGGGGGCGGGGGCCTGGACGCCGCCTGCCTGGACGTCGAGCTGTTGCTGCCCACCGTGGGGGCCGTGGGAGGGACATATGCAAGCGGCATACCTGAGACAGGGGCAGGGGACGAGGTAGTTAGTCACCCCCCACCCCGTTCCAGGACCACGGACATAGGATTAGGTTTCACCATTAAGATGGGCCCGTGGGCAGTCTGGATGCAGGGACTGAGGGACGTGGGCTACATTAGGGAAACACAAGCCCCCCACTCTGGACCCTCCACACGAGGCTCCACCTCCCCGACTTCTCCCTGAGCCCCACCGTCACACACGGCCCCAGCATCTTCCCGGTGGTGACAGTCGTGCTGGCCCCAAGGCCTCGATGGGCAGAACCGCAGGGCCGTCTCATTTCCGCGACAGCGAAGATCGTCCAGGAGGATGGGTCCAGCCCCCTCCCCAAAGAAGGCGCCTCCAGGAGCGGCCAGCGCGGCCCCGCAGCCCAGCTCCCGGCAGGCCACCGTAGCGTCCCGCAGGTCCCATCCATCATCACACACAGTCCCCCAGCGCCCACCATGCCACACCTCCAGCCGGCCTGCACACCCATGGGGGCCATCAGCCAGACGCAGCCGGGGGGCTGGGCCTGGATGTGGGAAGAGGGAGGAGAACAGAGAAAGGGAGCAGGTAAGGGCCCCATCGGGGTCACGCTCCCCTCCCCCACCCCCCGGGTGATGCTGGGGAGCGGATGTTCCATCTTCAGTTTGCAAATGAAGAAGAGGCTCCAAGACGGGTGTCACGCACCGAGTCCAGCTCCAGTCTGCACACTTCCCATGTCCCTGCTGTCCACGGCAGCTGCCAGGAGCACTGTCCCAGGTCCCTGCCATCCTCCTCTGCCTGGGTCCCCACTCCCGGCTATGCTGCTGACATCTGGGTCAATTTTGTCTGTAGGGCTGTCCTGGTCCCGTCTGGGACATCTGTCCTGCAGCATCCCTGGACTCTACCCTCCCAATAGAAGCACCCACTGTCACATTTTTGTGACAATCAAATATGTCTTCAGACTTTGCTGATGTCCCCTGGGGAGTGGACGGTGGGAAAATTGCCCCCACCCACCCCCTGGAGAACCACTAGTGTGGATCACAACATCTTGTCAGTGTTAGGGCTCATTGCTGCTGGGTCTTTCTGGGGTGAGAGTTGAGAGGCCACTCGTGGAGCAAGGAGTCCGTCTCTCCACCCGTCAGTACGGAGGGAGGCAGAGCTGCCCGCAGTCAGTGCTCTAGAAGAACAGACCAGAGAGAGGCCAGAAACACCTGCACTTGTCTCCTCGTAAACAACAGGGCCTCCCTCAGAGTCACTCTGAGAAATTAAAAGGTATTAAGGCACTGAGCTCCCCCCGCCAAGCACCTCAGTGGGGTTCACTTCTCCCCAGTAACATAATCCTCTCCGGAGCCTTGACTTATGTGCCGGGAACTGGGCTCTGCTTCTGGCCCCATGTGCTTCCTCCCTGTGGTACGTGAAGGGACCCCTCACTGGCCCTGGCCCTCCTGCACCCTGTTTCTGACACCCAGGGAGACACCACAGATCCGCCAGTGCGGAAGGCAGACCCAGGCTCAGGGAGGACGAACCTGTGCAGACCAGCCCTGCGTCCTCACTGTGGTCACAGTTGCTCCTGCCCCAGGGGCTCCGGGGACAGTCCCTCAGGGCCTGCTCTCCGCCTCCGCATCCAACATCATCCATCCACACGGGCCCTGAGCCTGGGCCGAACCGGGCCCCTCCAGGGGCGGCCAGTGCTCCCCCACAGCCCAGCTCCCGGCAGGCCACAGCTGCGTCACGCAGGTCCCATCCGTCGTCACACACAGTCCCCCAGCGCCCGCCGTGCCACACCTCCAGTCGGCCTGCACACCCATGGGGGCCCGAAGCCAGGCGTAGCCGCTCTTGGGGGAGGGACAGGGGAGCCTTGTGTGAGGAAGCTGGGATAAGGAGATCCCAGCGCCCTCATTTTCCATCTGGAGAAACTAAGGCCTAGAGATGGCAGTGACCTGAGAGCCACCTGCCAGTCTGGCTGCTAAAGGGAGAGAGAGAATGTGCGTGGGGCAGTGACTGTGCTGGGCACAGACACTTGGGTTCCCTGACCAGGTAGGGTGGGAGGAGGGTCCTGCCTCAGGAGGACATGAGGGGGCCCAGGATGGTCCAGATCTGCAGAGGGGAGGCCTGCTGGGGACATACCCTGGCGAGGGGCTCCAGCCACCAGTGCAGGGGCCCTGGTGGACTTGGCCTGCTTGGGTGGCCGGAGGCTCTTCTTCCGGGAGCTGCTCTGGGGGGTCCCAGCTGGGAGGGGGGCTGGGAGAAGAGACAGTAATGAGGGAAGTCAGGAGTAGCTCATGCCTCCTCCTGACTGGAGGGCTGTGCCAGGACCCTCAGGGCTAGGAGGAGACCAGCATCTGTCTGTCCCGTAGGCCATCTGAGTACGGAAGGCCCAGCTCTCCCATGGCTGGAACAGGATAGGGTGCGGATGGGTAGGCTCACCGTGTGTCACAGGATGCTCCTCAGAGCTGGGGCTCCGCTCCTCAGACAGCCCCTGCCAGGGGTCCCCATCCACGAGCGAAGGTGAACTCTCCGCATCCCTCGAGTTAGCCACACGCTGACCTGTGGAGAGCAGGGGAGCTCCAGAGGGGTGAGCCCTGGAAGAGGCTGGACCAGGACCCCTGGGCAGTGATCGGCCAGGGTCCTAAAGGGAGACCTCTGGCTCTGATGGGGTGTCAGGACCTCTGCACCCTCAGAGCGACTAGGCTAAGGACTTGAGGTCCTCACCTGCACAGACAACGCCTGCATCCTCCTCGTGGGAGCAGACGTGGGCCTTCCACCCTCGGTGGGGGCACAGGTCCAGCTGCCCCTCGCTGCCCCGGCAGGCCAGCTCGCTCAGCCACACGGGTCCTGACCCCTCCCCAAAGAAGGCGCCTCCAGGAGCGGCCAGCGCGGCCCCGCAGCCCAGCTCCCGGCAGGCCACCGCAGCGTCCCGCAGGTCCCATCCGTCATCACACACAGTCCCCCAGCGCCCACCATGCCACACTTCCAGCCGGCCTGCACACCCATGGGGGCCGTCAGCCAGACGCAGTCGCTCTGGGTGGACAGAGAGAAGGTCGACCTCTTGGAAGCCCTGGGGCAAGGACTTCCCTTGTCCTGCAGGGTGTGACTGGGAGGCCAGTGCCCTGGCTACTGGTGAGGGTCCCAAATCTTGGGTGCCCAGGAAAGCAGTGGGGAGAGACCCTGATCCCCATAGGAAGCAGGTGGCCAGCTGCCCAGGTAGCTCTGGGGGGAATGGTACCTGAGGTCACTTCCAGATGATTGGTAGCCTGGATCCCAGAGGAGGGCAAGGCTGGGAATGGGATGGGCTTGGAACTGGGTGAGGCCAGACAGAGGAGTGTTTGGGGAACACTTACCAACAGCCTGGATTCCCATCAGAGCCACTGGAAGGGAGGTTGGAGGGGTGAGACACAATGAGGGGCAGGCCGAGTTCCTCTCTTCAGTCTTGAACCCCAACCCCCAGCCCTCCTCCCCCAAGCACACACATCCATCCTTGCACCTCTGAACCAGAAACCCCCACTGAGAAGAAAGCAGGACTCTAGGTGGAGAGGGGTGGGGCCCCAAACGCCACAGATCAGGGCTGGGACTAGGCCCCTCTATGCTCCCCCAGAGAGAGGCCTGGCTAAAGGTCAAATGGTGTGTGACCCCCCCACGGGGTCAGGGCTGGTGGTGGGGGCGGGCAGGTCCCTGGGGTTCATAAGAGGGTGGGACTGGGCATGCAGAAGTCTGGGTCCCTTGGGGGTCAGGCAGGGAGAGCAGATGTCCTGTGTCCCCAAGCACCAGCAATGGACCCTGGGGAAATGGGCCCCTCAACTGGATGAGCTCAGGGGTCAGAGGTGGGGCCCAGGCCCCTGAGTCCTCAGAGAAGGGGTCACTCACCAAGGAGGCAGGCCAAGACCCTCATGTCAGCTGAGTCCAGGGCAAAGATGGGGTGAGAGGGGACAGGAGCGGGAGAGATGAGGAGGCGGCAGCCACTGGAGGGAGCAGGGGACGCGCCTGCTGAAGCGCCCTGGACCCGGGAGGCACTCAGGCAGGAGCTGGAATCTTTGCCAGGAGCACAAGAGGCTGCCGAAGAGGAAGCAGGGGACAGGAGTGGGGCGGGGAGGGGGCTGGCCAGTGGCTGAGGCCCGGGGAGGAGGGGGGTGGCGGGCTGGAGGGAGGATGTCCAACTGCAAACACCCACACAGCCAGCCAGGCATGTGGGGCGTAGAGATGCTTAGAGGGCCACAGGCTTCAGGGAAGGGACCGCATGAGTGAGGCACCAACCCATCTGCCTCTTCTCTTGGCCAAGTAGGGAAGTGTGGTGGGACCAGGGTGGAGGGACTGGAGGGCAGATTCACAGGAGCTGCTGGGCAGGGGACCTGGCACAGCTGGGGAGCATGGTTCAGCAGCAAGAGGACCTCCAGTCAGACACCAGGAAGGACTTCCTGGATTGGGACGAGATTGAGAAACCCCTCTCCATTCCCCTGGGGGAAGCTGGATCCAAAGCCTCCCATCTGAGGGACAAGTGGTTGAACTTATATCCCCCCACCAAGGAACTGGGGTGGGGGGGATGGGCAGACCAAGGGTCAAAGCTTGGGCACAGGAGGTGAGTTTGTATGCAAGCGCACGCGCGCTCTCTCTCTCTCTCTCTCTCTCTCTCTCTTTCTGCACCAGGCAGCTGGGAGTCGGAAAACTTCGGTAATGGGGAGCATGAGTCAGAGGGCTGGCTAGGGTTGAGGCTGCCGTGAGCTCATCGCCTCCCCTTCTCCTGGGCCAGCACCCCCACCAACAATTAATGTCAACTCAGGAAAGGAGGAGCCAGACAGGAGGGGTTCTGAGACAGACTGGAAAAGGCATCAGAGACAGAGAGCCAGGCGCGGAGCAGTTTCAGGCTTTATTAATAATCCAGTGTAAAAAACCAGACGGGTCTGGCCGCCCTCTTGGCTCTCCCCTTCCTCCAGGGAGGGGCCGCCGGCCTCCCTGTGCCCACCCCTCCTTGTAAGGGCTCTCTCCAGGAGACAACCCTCCCCTGCAGAGGCTCTGCTCATCCACTGGCTCCACTCTTCCCTTCCAAGCACAGGCATCAAACCCTACCCCTTTTGTGGTGGGAGCCTCATCCCAGTTTGGGGTGCCCCTGCCCCAAGTCCTAACCCTTGGGGGCTCACTTGCTAAGCCTCCTTTTCTCCTCCCTGCACGTCCCCCAGGCCGGTAGCACAAACAGTGCAGGCTACGCAGCGAGACAGAGCGAGAGCTCACTGCAGACAAAACCTGAGGCAGGGGCTGAACAGGCTGACCACTCCAAGCTCAGACGTGAAAGGTGGACCTCAGGCTGAGGTAGGGTCTCTTGCCTTCTGCAGGCATCAGTTTCTGGGCCCTGAGCAGGCTGGGGATTCACACAGGGAGAATGTGAAAGTGCCCGTACAAAGTAGGTGCTCACTTTGGAGTCACAGGTCCTTGCTGAACTCCCTTACCAGCGTGTAGCCCATGCAGCCCCAGCTCCCCTCAGCGTGGTAACCACAGCCTTCCAGCATCCCTGCCGCTCCCCAAGCTGCCACAGCCACTGGGACCATGAGGCGAGCCCAAGGCTCCCCCATGCTTCCTGCACAGGCACGTGCCCGGGACTCTGCAAAGGCCAACAGCTGCCTGCCCACACCTTGGCGGCGGTGCCCATGGGAGACAGAAAGGCGAGTGACCTGGGCCCCGTCCCCAGAGTCAGAGCCCAGGGCCAAGGCCAGGACCCCACACACGTCACCTGAGCTGCACACTGCCACCCAGGGCCCCCCTAGGCCGCCTGGTGGAGGCAGCGAGCCCCACCGGGCTCGTAGGCCCAGCTTCATGGCTACCACGGCCAGGAACACAGGCAGGAGGAGGGCCAGGGCAAAGGAGGCCAGCACAAAGCGCAGGCCGCTGCTGGCCGCCGCCAGGAGCAGCAAGGTGGGTGGTCGGGTCAGGGCGTGGAGGGCCACTCGGTTCTCCATGTCTTTCACTGCAGCCTGTAGGTAGTAGGGGCAGTCAGAGCAGGGTACTAGGCCTCCCATCACACTAAGGACCCCATGGGCACCAAGCACAGGAAGAGGGAGCCGACCCGGCCCAGGAGGGATTCAGGGTGGGGGTTCCCAAAGGAGAAGCCAAGGCAGTGTGACCAGCCTGTGGCAGAGAGGCAGGCAGGGCCCAGAACACATCTGCTCTAGGTACCAGCAACACCACATCTGGCACACTGGGCTCTAAGTAAATGAATGAGCGAGTGCATGAATTAGGAGCTGTGAGGACACCCAATTCAGGAGCAAGACAAGTGGGAGGCACCAGAGAAGGCTGAGGTCAGAACAGAGTGGGCAACTGTCCCGAGGCCAAAATATGGGCATGCTCTGGACAGCAAGAGAGGAGGCTGGAGTACAGGGCTGGGGACCCCGGGCTTTACTCTGAAGAGTGTGGGGTAGGAGACAGAAACCCCACAGCCCTGCAGCATTAAAGCCCTGTTGACCCCAAGAGTAGGGAGAAGGCACTGGAAGGAGATGGGGCTAAGGCAGAAGTGGCTTAGAAGGAAAAGCTGGCTCTCCAGGGCTCTGGCTGGCTAACCATGCGGCCCCTGCCCCCAGGCTCACTGGTGCCCCGGCTGCCCTCACCTTCAGCATCTCCAGCACCAGGGGCTTCTCATCTTCCCTCATCTCCCGCACGGACAGGTGGCTGGGGGCCATAGCAGTCCCTGTGCCCCCAAGGGAGCAGGCGTGCACCTGGTGAAAACAAGCAGGTCAGTGTCAGAAGGACATCTCTCTTGCCCAAGCACTCCAGGGGTGAGGTCCAGCAGCAGCATGTCCCAGATGAGGATAATGAGGATACTTGGGCCCGCAAGTGAGATCCAGCGCGGAACAGACTGCCCCCTCCACCCAGCAACCTTTCTAACGTTTCCTGGGGTCTCGTTCTGCAACCCACAACCTCCATGGTGTTCAGTGATCTACCACTAAATGCCTTGCAGGCGCCAACAACTGACAACACAGGGATCCCTCCCAGGTTCTGGAGCTTCCGTGGGAGAGGGTCATCGAAACCCCCCACGGCCCGGGAATGGGCCGGACCCCCACGCCCCGGTGTCCCTCCCCACAGTAGCTGCTGGAGCAAAGACCTGCAAGAACCCCTGTGGGTTGCTCAATCCTTTAACAAGGTATGGAGAGACAGGGTCGGGAAGGGGTCGCTGGCGGAAGTGACGTAAGACCCACGCACATTGTAGGCGGTGCAGTGCCTGCACTCGGACTTCACTACTGTTGCCAAGCTTGGGGTGGTTGCAGAGGGGGCTAGGGCAGGATGGAGGGATCCTGCCGGGTGTGAGGTAGGGAAGGAGTGGTGTAGAAAGGGGACCCGGAAGACAGTGGAGGTGGGGGGCGCATGCTGGCAGGGTGGGGGCAGGGAGCTGTACTTACCGGCCTGCAGAAAGGGAGGTGCATTTTTGTTTTCCACGGTTCCCTGGTTGCTAAGCAACCTGAGCACTGGGTAGGGGCGGCGACAGGAGCGGATCAATTCTCATTGGTGCCCAGGCCCTTGCAGGAGAAACTGCTGCTGCAGCATCCTGAACCCACGAGTTTCCAATTCGCCCACCCCAAGGCCCTCTGCCCCAATCTACCTGGGCTCAGTGACCTTCAGAATACGCATTCCCCTTACACACACACTGTTCAGATCAGGGGAGGGGCGGGGTGAAACAATGAACAAGGGGCAAACTAGGATTCTCATTTCACATCTCCCCAGTCTAGTTACCACTTCATCCCTTTTTTAAGGGTAAACAAGAGTCCCACGGAGAAATGGCTGGCCCCCAAGCAAGTCAGCTGCAAGCTAGAATGCAAGAGATGACTCCAAGCTCCCAAGAAAACAAAACACAGGGGGGGTGATCCCAGTCTTTATTAGCAAGCCCAGCCTGCAGCTCTGTCCCCAGCCCAGCCCAGGAGGGCAGTGAGTGAGGGTCTCTGTGAGGGGCAGGGAAGGTTCCAGGGGTTCCACTCAAAAGGTGTGCACCAGTTGGACTGCCGGTAGAGTCTGGACAATCTGA
The DNA here is from genome assembly GCA_004027555.1 of Craseonycteris thonglongyai. Taxonomy (NCBI): domain Eukaryota; kingdom Metazoa; phylum Chordata; class Mammalia; order Chiroptera; family Craseonycteridae; genus Craseonycteris; species Craseonycteris thonglongyai. The sequence continues at coordinate 69,986 of PVKE010002751.1, forward strand.
ATGGAGGGTAGGCCCTGCGGGGCCATGCCTCCTGGTACAGTTCCTGCAGGAACCACTTGTACCATCTGGGAGGTGGGAGCAGTGGGGATGCTGGCTGGGGCAGAGACTGGACCCATCGGCTGTGGGGCCAGCAGCTGCAGTGTGGTGGTGCCACCCCCAACACTGTTCTCCAGCAGATCAGTGGCTGGAGCACTTCGGATGATGAGCAGTTTCTGTCCTGGAGGCCCGGGGGCAGGTGGCTCTGCCAGCCCCGACGGGAGGGTCTCTACCTCCTGCACACACAGCTGCGTCTGATCACCATCGGCCCCACTCAGCAGCAGGACGCTCTGCAGCCCCTCCTCTGTTTGCAATGTTTCAAAGAGTACATCCTGGACCACACCAGTGCTGGCCTCACCGTCACCCGGCTCTCCAGGGCTGGGGCCTGCCAGCAATTCCTCCCCTGCCCCACTCTGCACCACTAGCAGATTGGGGGGCTCAGTGGTCATGGCTCCCCCACTGGGATTGGTCAGTTGTTCTGCCACCGGCTGGAGCTGGACTGTGGTCACCTCCTGTGCCGGCTGGAGCTGGACTGTGGTCATTTCTGGGGCTGGCCGGAGGGGCTGAAGCTGGACCGCACTCACTTCTTGTGGCCCCACCTCCCCACCCCCCACATTCTGCAGAAGGATGAGGCTCTGCCCTCCCCCACTGGCCCCAGCGTTGCCCCCTCCCTGAACCCCCAATCCCCCAGGGCCTGGCAGCCAGACTACTCCAGCCCCCTGCCCACCTTTGCCCGCTGCCCTGGGGCCCTGCTTTGCCCGGCCGCCCCCACCACCAGTACTGGGGGCAGGCAACAGGATGAGCTTGGAGGGGACAGGAGGTGGCGGGGGTGTAGAGGGCTGAACACTGCTGGGGATGAGCTGGAGGCCCTGGGCAGTCTGCACCAGCAGGAACGTCTGAGAATTGGGGGCCGCTGGGGGCAGGGCCTGGGCCGGGCTCCCTGCCACCTCGAGGGAAAGTGTGGCCTGGAGGTGGGGGAGCACATGGACGTCTTGAGTGGCTGGTAGAGCTGGGGCCGCAGCCAGCGGGGCAGGGGGCGGGGGCCCTGGGGCTGGGGTAGCGGGGGCATGCGTCCGCAGGTGCCGCTGCAGGTAGGCGGCCATAACGAAGCTGCGGCCGCACACAGGGCAGGCAAAGGGGCGCTCAGCAGAGTGAGTGCGCTGGTGCAACAGCAGGTTGGAGGAGTGTGTGAAGGTCTTGGGGCAAAGCGGGCAGCGGAAGGGCCGCTCTCCCGTGTGCACGCGCTGGTGCTGCCGCAGGTTTGAGGTCTGAGCAAAGCTCTTGCCGCAGACACCGCAGGCGTGTGGCCGCTCGCCCGTGTGCACATGGCGATGGCGCCGTAGGCACGACGTGTTGCGGAAAGCCTTGCCGCATTCCCCACAGGCGTAGGGCCGCTCCCCGGTGTGCAGCCGCAGGTGGTACTGGTAGTGCGAGGACCACTTGAAAGTCAGGCCGCACTGGCCGCAGGTGAAGGCCCGCAGGCCCGTGTGCACACGCTGGTGAATGGCCAGCAGCGACGAGCGCTTGAAGGCCTTGCCGCACTCACCGCACTGATAGGGCCGTTCGCCTGTGTGGTCCCGCAGGTGGTAGCGCAGCCCAGAGGAACCCTTGAAGGCCTTGCCGCACTCAGCGCACTTGTACGGCCGCTCGGTGGAGGCTGGAGCAGGCGAGGGCGCAGGCGGCTGCGGGGTGGGCGCAGAGGGCACCAACGGCTCCTGTGGGCAGGTGACCTCGGCAGCTTCGGCCTGGGGTGGTGGGCGCCCAGCTGCTGCCTCCTCCACGTGGCACTGCTGGTGTGCCAGGAGGCTGGCCAGCTGTGGGAAGGCACCGTCACAGCTGCCACAGCGGAATGCCTGCCCACCAACTGCCCCATGGCTGTGTTGGTGGCGGGAAAGCCCGGCCACCGTCCGGAAGGACTTCCCGCAGGGCAGACAGGCAAAGCCAGGGGCGGCGGTGGCAGGAGGGGGCTGTGGCTGTGGGACTGGAGCCGGTGGGGTGGCCTTAGGGGTCTCTGCTGGTGCATCCTGGGGTGCGGGCACTGCCTCAGGCCCAGGGCAGGGCTGGTGTTCCAGCAGCAGCTCCTCGCTGCCAAAGCCCAGTTCACAGCCGTCGCAGCGGTACACCAGCTCCACCGTGGTCTCAGCCGCCGCCAGAAAGAGCTCTGGCACCACGGGCGGGGGCGCTGGTGGGGGAGGGGCTGGCGGGCTAGGGGACTGTAGATGCGGCTGCAAATAGGCATCAGTGACTAAGACCTTGGCAGGCTCACGCGGTGGGGGCGCAGGGGTGGCCGCCGCAGCAGCACCATGTGTGCGCTGGTGCAGCAGCAGGTTGGAGGAGTGCGTGAAGGTCTTGGGGCAAAGCGGGCAGCGGAAGGGCCGCTCTCCTGTGTGCACACGCTGGTGCTGCCGCAGGTTGGTGCTCTGGGTGAAGCTCTTGCCACAGACACTGCAGGTGTAGGGCCGCTCGCCTGTGTGTACGTGGCGGTGGCGCCGCAGGCTGGACGAGTTCTTGAAGGCCTTGGGGCAATCAGGACAGGGGTAGGGCCGCTCACCTGTGTGCTGGCGCAAGTGGTACTGGTAGTGAGACGACCACTTGAAAGCTAGGCCACACTGGCTGCAGGTGAAGGCCCGCAGGCCTGTGTGGACACTACGATGGATCTGCAGCAGGGATGAGCGCTTGAAGGCCTTGGGGCAGTCAGGACACTGGTAGGGCCGCTCACCCGTGTGGCCCCGCTGGTGGTAAAGTAGGGCCGAAGAGCCCTTGAAGGCCTTGGGGCAGTCGGGGCACTTGTAGGGCCGCTCGCCTGTGTGTGTGCGCTGGTGGTGCAGGAGCCGGGATGACCAGCGGAACGACTTGCCACACTCCCCACATTCGTACTGGGCCGCCGGGGCGGGGGCAGCGGGGCCCTGCTTCTCCCCAGAGCCCTCTGTGGTGGAGGCCGGCGCCATGTCCGCGTGGGATCCAACCATCACACCTGGGAAGGATTCCAAATCAGGAAAGGATGACTCCCCCCTCCACCCACACACCAAGTCATCTTAACCGCAAGCTGGTAGCTGCCCTTTCATGGGCAGGGGAGCCTCCCAGCCCACCCTCACTGTGGGAGTCTTCCTCAGGATTAGGGTCCCAATGGTCTAGGTTTATCCCAGGATGCAAGACAAGTAGGTCACCAGCCTTAGGAGGTCAACCATCTCCAGGAGGCTAGACAGGCCAGAGAAGATTGGGTGTGGCACACAGGGCTATGCTCTAAGGTGGGCAGTATCCTTGCAGAAAGCCTGGGTCTCTCTAGCACCCAGATTTCCCACCATTGACCCCTCCCCCTGTAAAGACCCACCCTCCCCCACCTCAGTACCCATGCCCGCAGCAAGATCCTCAATCCCTTCACTGGAAAGAAATCCCCTGAGCTTCCCCACTCTCCATCACCACCCATTCTGCTCACCAGTTCCTTCTTGGTACCAGGACCAAAATTCCCTACTCTACCAGATCACCAATCCACTGACTCTGTAGGCTCTGTGCCCTCTGCCTCTATCTGTGTCCTCACTTCCCCTTTCCAGCATAATATTGGATAATACAGTATAATTCGGGTACTGCAAATATCCTGAAACTGCTGGAACTTGGTCTCCCTTTACACTCAGACCCACTGATGGCAGAGTTCCTCCCCATCGGCCCACATGGATCATTCACCCCCCAGCTGATACTTTCATGTATCTTTTCCCCTCAAACCTCTCTCTTTCATCCTCCTGCTCTTAGCAAGTGACCCTGCCATTGATCTTGTCCCTGAGAAAATAAAAGCAATAAGAGAAAGTTCCCACATTCCAACCACTATACCAGTGGTTCTCAACAGGGCAACTGAGACCCTTCCCATGGCAACCCCACCCTAAGGGACATTGAGCAATACCTGGAGACTGTCCTGATTATCAGGCTGTTGACTGGAGGGGAAGGTGCTCCTGGCATGTGTGTGTGTGTGGAGGGGGGAGATAAGGGATGCTGCTCGCCCTCCTACGGTACACAGTATAGGGCCCACAGTAGAGTGGTGTGGTTCAAATGCCAGAGGTGCTTAGGCTGAGAAACCTGCACTACCCCCCTCTGCCTGCTGCTGGGCCCAGACACCCTGACTCCCCACCTATAGCACTGTTCCTCATTTAGACCACTCCTATCAGTGTACCCACAAACTATGTCTCCCATCTTTAAACGAAAACCTTCACCCCACCTCCCTTTTCAGCTAAGCCCTCTTTTCTCCCCACTCCTTTGCAGCAAAACAACTCAAAAGTCCTATCAACACCTGTTCCCATCCTACACCCACCAGGTCCTCCTTCCCCAACTCCACTCATAGACTCCATAGTGCTGGTCTCTGCCCAGCCCACAATGGATCTCTCCTTCCTTCAACCACTCCTCTTGGCTTCTGGGATACCAAGCTCCTCACTTGCCACACTGTCTGTTCTGGGCACTGGTCCTTCCCATTGCCCTGACTTGTGCCTATAGGAACATCCAGTGTTCTTTCTGCCAGCCCTTAGTCCTCCTCCTCATCGACACCCTCTCCCTGGGAGCCCTGACTATACTCTCAAGCCTTCACCATTTAGACCTGGGATGACTCCAAAATTCACCTCAAAACTTCTTTGAATGCCAAACCCCTGCTCAACTATGCCATGTGGAAGCCCCAAAATATAAATCCAGGATTTTTTGCACCTGCCCGCTCCCCTGCAAACCCTCCCTCAACCATAATCTCCATCCCTGAAAACAGCTCTATTCTTCCTCAGGCTAAGAGCCTCGGGGCCTCCGCATGTCCTCTAACTCTGTAACCAATCTATCAGTGGTTTCCCCTGTCCCAGTAGGAACATACTTTCAATGTGGCCACTTTTCACCAAGTCCCCTGTTGCCATCTTTGTCCAAGGCACCAACACATCCCTCCTGGCAGCTGCCACAGCCTCCTAACTGAACTCTGTATTTCCAGCCTTACCCTTCTTATTCCCAGTAAGTTCCCAGCACAGAGGGTTAAGTGAACCTGCCAAAAGCTTTATTGGCTCCCATTTCCGAGAAAAAGACAACCCCTTGCAAGAGCCTACAGGCTTCTCACAGTCCATGGCTTCTGCCCCTCCCTGTCCTCCTGCTTCTCCAACCCTCACACCACTCTAGGCACCCAGCCTGGCTCGGCTCCTACCTGGGACACTAGCACAGGCCGCTGCCTAGTACCCCCTTCCCTCACCTCTAACTCTTTGCTGCAATGTCACCTGCAGGAGGCATTCCCTGACCAGTCTACTTAAACCTGCAACCCCTTCCAACACTCCCCAGTTTCTTTCTCTGCCTTATTTTTTTCTCCATAGCATTTATCACCTTCTAACCTACTTTATAATCAGGGTTTCCCAACATCAGCACTATTGATATATGGAGCTGTACCACAGGGTGTTGAGCAGCATCCCTGGCTCCTACCCACTAGATCCTAGTGACATCTTATTCACTGTTTCATCCTTGTGCCTAGAATAACTTTGGGCAGAATGAGTGCTCAGTAAAAATATCTGAAGTGAATGAACGCTGATTATCCCTTTTGTACAAGTCATAAAGATTCCCTTTAAAGGTTTGAGAAGCCCCTTGAAAATGTAAGCAAGTTTTTTTAAGAGACAATTATCCCTTTCGGAAGGCTGAGCATGCCTAAACAACAGACAACCTTCCTATGAAGAGCTGGGGCCCATCTATCTTATGCTATAAAGAACACCCCTTCCGAAAGGCCGAACCACACCCTTACATAAGGCCCGACTTCCCCTTTAAGAGGGTGCTCCTGCTGCACTTCCATCTCCATCTTCTTTGAGCTAAACTAGGTACCACTTTGAAGCCACAAAGATTCATAAGTTTTTTCTTTCAATGTCTAAAACACTATCACTGGCCTTTAAAGAGATAATCCATTCCTGGAAGTGGGGGAAGGGAAGGATGAAAACCAGTACACTGCCGAACCTGCCCCGCCCCTCTAAAAGTAGCCCCTTGACCTTTAAGGGGGCGGAGCCTGCCATACGCACAAAAGTCGGTGGTGAAGTAGCGCCCTGCCCTTTAAGGCATCCCTTCCGGTTTCACGTTTGCCGCTTCCCCACTGTCTCCGCCCTCCGGTCCCTCCCCCCAACCCCCACCCCTTTGGTCTCTCACCTGCGGTCCCGACCCGGGGAACGAGCGAAGGAGACCCAGGACCTGCCCGCGGGGGTCGACGGGAAGGCGGGGCCCCGGCGGCGGCGGTGCTGGAGTGGGGGCCCGGGAGGGGGGCGGGGGCGCGCTCCCTCCCAGTGGCCCCCGGCGCGAGGCACCCAACCTTTATCAGCGGCTTCTCGCGCACACAAACCCCGACGTCGTCGTCAGCGCGTTATGACGTCACGTGCGTGAGACCCAACCCCCGCCCCATCATTGGCCTCCGGTTGTTCTGGCGCTTCCCAGACGCCTGCGCAGCGAGGCATCCTGGGAGTTGTAGTTTTCCCCGGGCCGCAACGGCCGGGTCTTCTGGCGGCGGTCGTGGGGGTGGGCCTGTGGGGAGTCAGCCTAAGGCCGGGAAAAGCCGGGTAGGGATGCGGGGGTCGCACATACCGGTTTGTTAGTATTGATTCCTTTTCTGTAATAAAGATCCTTCTAGGCCGCGCGGTTCAGAGCAGGCCTCGCCCACCATGGGTGTGGTCTCGCCTGGCCGGTCCCCCATATCCAGGCCTCAGGGCTCCCTTTCCGAAAAGGGAAATTGAAGTGCAGTGATTCTCGCCTGCAGAAGTCCCACGTGCTAGCGGTTCCCCAGAGCCCACTAGATGTACGGGTGCAGCTGTGTATGAACCTGGGCCCTGCAGTGCAGGGTGCTGCTCAGGCCACCGAGACTGAGCCAGCTCTCTCCCACACTCAGCCCCCACGGGCCTCGACCTTCCAGCCACACTGAGTTTTCTGCCTGTCATCCAACACAAGGTTTCTCTACCATGGCACTAGTGACATTTGGGCCTCATCAGTCTTTGCTGTGGGGCCGTCTTGTGCATTGTATGTAAGGTGGTCAGCAACATACCTGGCCTTCACCCAGGAGAAGCCAGTAGTCGCCCTCTCTGCCTAGCTCTCCCACCCACACACATATGACAGCTGTCTCCGGGCGTAGCCACGTATCCCCTAGTTAACCAGTGCTCCAAAGGCCATCCTCCTAAGCCCGAGGGCACTCCTCATTCTCTTTCTTAAGCCAGAAAGCCCTCCTACCCCGACCCCGTCCCCTTTTAACTGCTGCTGGAAAACCCATACTGGGTCAGTGGCACTCATCTGTATTCCGTGACAGCAGGTAAGGGTCTGATCATAAGCAGGTATTGAATGAGTACATTTGTACCATCTCCCAAGGCCCACAGGCAGGCAGGAACTCAGGCAGGACCTGAGCTGATTTGGACCTGTCCCTGCATGGTCTTTATGAAGTCCCTGTGAAGTAGTGCCTGGAAAACCCTTGGCTGCCAGCTCAGCCCAAACATTCCTTTCCCTTCAGCTTCTACCGCCCCCACCAGAAAGGAGGCTGCTGGAGGGCCTGAGACGCCTGAACAGAATCCTGAGCTACTGAAGGGAGAACAGAAAGAGAGTAGCACACACCAGAGGCAGAGCTGGAAGGTTCTGCCTCCTGGGATTCCACCCCACTGTATCCAGGGCTTCCAAACACACCAGGCCTCACCCCCTAACTTGAAAACCAAACAAGGGAGGATCCCATGCTGGATGAAGGTGTAGATGTGGAATATCCTGCCAGCTGGCTATGGGCAAGGGAAGCCCAGAGGCATAGAGCCTACACCCACCCCTCACCTCAGGCCACTGGGGTCCCTGCAGTAGTGAAAGGAGCCCCAGCCAGACCCGATTTACCTGCCTATCCCAGGCCTTACAACAGAGGTGAGAGAGGCCCAGTTCCAGCACCTGCCCTTGTTAGGCCAAGTCTCTTCACCAACCCCATGCACTGTACAGGGCGATATGTCCCTTGCTTCTGGGATAGTCCAGCTCCAAGATGGCCTGGCCAGGATTCTGGGCCCTGCTTCCTTTGATCACAGGGTGGGGCAGGGACTCAGGTCCCACTCGCTGTGCCCTCCCCCACGATCCTAACCCCTAGGTACTCAATCCCTCCAACCCACCTCCCTTCCCTTTGCAATGTCCCACTACATGGACATTTGATTCTGGTTTTGGCCACTGTGTCGCTTTGGTGAGAGCACAGCCTGCACTCACTAGAGAAGAAAGGATTAGGAGCTGGGATGAGAGGTGTGCCCAGAGGGAGTATCTGGGGCGAAGATAAGACTCACAGGGCCAGTGACTAAAAATAAAATATTATTTTCGGGTAAGCCAGGATGGCTCAGCAAGTTAAGCGCTCACTTTGCAGCCCTGGGGACCGAGGATCAAATTCCGGCCCTGGCCCATAAGAACCCACATGCTGAACTAGGATGTGTTTCCCATGCAGGAGGCCCCCAGTTCGGTTCTCACCCCCCAGTTTGGCCCCTGGCTTGAGGGGGTGTGCCTCCCATAGGGGAGGCCCCAGCCCCATTCCTGCCCTGGGTGACCCACACCCACCTGTGTGAAAGGAAACTATGTTAAAAACTGATGATGTACAACAATGGAGGCTGCTCTGGACTCTCCCCGCTTCTCTCTGTCTCTGTTTCTGTCTCTGTCAACAACAACAAAATAAATCTTTAAAAAAATAATTATTTTCTAGGGGGAAAGCCGGGACGGCTCAGCGGGTTGAGCGCTCGCTTTGAGGCCATGAGGACCGAGGATCGAATCCCGGCTCCGGCCCAGGCAGGACCCACATGCTGAACTGGGGAGTTCCCACAGTTCGGTTCTCTGTCTCTGTCTCTGTCTCTCTCTCTATCTGTCAAAAGTAAAATAGAAATAAATATGCACTGAAGACAAAAAGATAATTTCTCTCTATAAATGTGAAAAGATAAAAAAAAAAAAAAAAAA
>PVKE010002752.1:0-78924 GCA_004027555.1 Craseonycteris thonglongyai
GCCCACACCTTAATTTCAGACTTCCAGCCTCCAGAACTGTGAGAAAGTAAGTTTCCACGGTTTTAGGCCACCAAATTTGTGTTACTTTGTAAGAGCAATCCTAGGAAAGCTGCCAAATAGATGCATTACCTTTACTTTCCAAATAAGGAAATAGAGACATGAGTTCAAATAACTTGCTCAAGGTCCAGAACTAGTAAATAGTGGAGATAGTATGTTAAACCAAGAAATGTGGTTCTAAAAACAGCCCTTATAACCTTTATTTCAGACTCTTTCTACTATATAGTCATTAAAGAAGACAACTACATAGAGTAGACATCTTTCCATATCAATACACAATTGTATAGAAAAGCAGGTTGCAGAACTATATGTAGAGATAGTTTGGTAAGCGAACATAGAACTTCTCCTCAGTAAAAGTTCATAGAAATGCTAGATAAAGTACTAAAAGAAATAAATACCTAGCTGAGCCTAAAAAAAAAAAGCAAAATCCCCAATTGTCACAAATGAAGAAGGAACCAGTGATAAGCTTATAAGCAAGGGCTGGGGGTTAACAATAGAGCCAGAAGCTTAGTTTGAAAATGCACAAGGTAAGGAGTATGAATTGAACCCACCCCACCCACCCACCCTACAGAGCCAGGACTCTTAAAGGTCTATCCCTTGGTAAAGTGAGACTAGATATGATCTCCACTCATCTGCTCAAGGAAGGTTTAAGAAAACTTGTCTGTGCCCTATATACGGAGAAAGGCCTCCCATTAGAAATATCAAGCCCAAGTCTGTTTCATACATGTATGTGGGGTCTGAATTTATACAACCCACATGGTATTGGAATCTCCAGCTAAGCAATTAATGTAAAAATGGGCTCCAAATAAGTACAATCCCTGGTACTTCCAGCAACATTCTAAGACACATAAAAACACATACAAATAAATATAGTCTAACTGAAAATGAGCTCACAATAAAAAATTGCAGTATGGTAAACAGTGCTGAAAAGAACATTGGGGTACATATATCTTTGTGGAAAAAGCTTTCTGATTTTTTGGGTAGATACCCAGAAAAGGAATTGCTGTGTCATATATTAATTCTATTTTTAATATTCTGAGGAAACTTCATACTGTTTTCCGTACTGACTGCACCAATTTACATCTCCACCAGAAATGTATGGGGAATCCTTTTTCTCCACAGCCTCTCCAACACATTACTACTTGTCTTATTGATAATAGCCATTCTAACAGGTGTGAGATGATATCTCATTGTGGTTTTGATTTGCATTTCCCTAATAGCTAGTGAAGATAAGCATCTTGTCATTTTATCTATTGGTCATTTGTATGTCTTCTTGGGAGAAGAGTCTGTTTGGGTCCTCTGCCTATTTTTTAACTGGATTATTTGTTTTTGTTGTTGTTGAGTTGTATGAGTTCTTTATATATTTTGGATACTAGCCCTTTACCAAAGGCGTTGTTTGCAAATATCTTCTCCCATTTGGTTGGTTGCCTCTTTATTTTACTGATGGTTTCCTTTGTTGTGCATAAGCTTTTTAGTTTGGTATAGTCCCATTTATTAACTTCCTTTTACTTCTCTTGCCTTTGAGGTCAAATTCATAACCTCCTTCCTAAGCCCAAGGTCCATAACGTTAGTATCAACATTTTCTTCTATGCAATTTGTTGTTTCAGCTCTTATGTGGAGGTCTTTGATTCATTTTGAGTTCATTTTGGTATATGGTGACAGAACACAGTTCAGAGTCAGTCTTTCGCACATGGCTTTCCAACATCCCCAGCACTATTTGTTGAAGAGGCTTTCCTTCTTCCATTGCATGTTTTTAGTTCCTTTGTCAAACATTATCTACCCATATACATGTGGATTTATTTCTGGGTTTTCAATTCTATTCCATTGGTCAGTGTATCTTGTTCTGCCAATACTATGCTGTTTTGCTTATTGTCACTTTGTAGTATAAGTTGAAATCAGGGAGCATGATGCCTCCAGCCTTGTTCATTTTTCATAGATTTGTTTTGGTGATTCAGGGTCTTTTATGGTTTCATACAAATCTGATAATATTTAAATCTATTTCTGGAAAGAATGTCTTTGGGATTTTGATGGGAATTTCATTAAATTTGTATATGCTTTGGGTAATATGGCCATTTTAGCTATGTTGATTCTTCCAATCCATGAACACAGAATATATTTCCATTTCTTTGTGTCTTCTTCAATTTTTTTAATAGTTTCTTACAGTTTTCAATGTATAAGTCCTTCACATCGTTTGTTGAGTTTATTCCTAGGTATTTTATTCTTTTTGTTGCTATTGTAAAAGGCTTTTTGTTTGTTTGTTTGTTTTTCTTTTTTTTTTCTGAAGTTTCATTGTTAGTATATAGGAATAGAATACATTTTTGTATATTGATTTTGTATCCTGCAACTTTACTGTATTTGTTTATTGTTTCTACTTGTTTTTTGGTGGCATTTTTAAGGTTTTCTATATAAAGAATCATGTCATCTGCAAAAAGTGATAATTTAACTTCACAGTGGTCAAAACATGTACCGTAAGCAACCAAAGTATTCTTCAGTATATGATTGTATAAAAATGTGGTAGATTTGCACAGTGAAATATTACTCAGCCATAAGAAAAGATGAAACACTGCCATTTGCAAATGGATCTGGAGATCCATTCGTGCTAAGCAAAGTAAGTCTAACAGAAAAAATCAAGAACCATATGACTTCATTCATATGTGGGGTATAAAACTGAAAGCAACAAAGGATCAAGACAAACAAACAAACAAAAATTCATGGACACAAACAATAGTGTAGTAGCTACCAGAGGGCAACAGGGAGGGGCATGAGGATGGGGGAAGGGGTTTAGAGGAAGTAGGGGGGTCAAATATATGGATGGAAAGAGAACTGTCTCTGAATGGTAAGCACACAATGTAATACATAGATGATATAATATAGAATTGTACACCTAGAACCTGAATAACTTCACTAACCATTGTCACTCTAATAAATTTAATTTTTTTTTTAATTATAACACACAGGAGAATAGGAGTCACCATAAGGAAGAGCCTGCAGTCAGCAGGAAGATTTGTGTGATCAATAATATATTAATAACAACCTGAGAGAGACTATTAAATAATTATGTTACAAATGATAAAATAAAAGGTGTTGGCATCCTAAGGAAAAACCGTCACTGTGCAAAAATACCTGGCATATATGAAAATGACCAAACTGAACTTCTAGAAATAAAAATGTAAAATTCAACAGGTGAAAAACAGATTATAGATAACTGATGAGTACATAGATGTGAGGGAACTGTATAGCAATGAGAGATAAAGCAATGGAAAATGTGAAAGGTTAAGAGAGATGAGAAGATTAAAAATTTATCTCACTGAAATTCCAGAAGGTTAGGATTAGGGTTGGGATTAAAAAGAAAAAGAAAGAAAAGAAATTCCAAAAGGAGGGGAAGTAGGAATGGCTCAGCAGGTTGGGCACTCACTTTGCGGTGCCAGGGTCCAAGAATCAAACCCCAGCCCCGGCCCGTGCGGACCCATATGCTGAACTGGGGAGTTCTCCCAGTTCGGTTCTTAGCAGGGCAAGACCCCAGCCCAGTTCCTGCCCTGTACAGCCCCAAGCCCACCTGTGGAATGAAACTATGTAGAAAACTGATGACATGCAACTATGGAGACTGCTCTGGACCCTCCCCCTTCTCTCTCTCTCTCTCTCTCTCTCTCTCTCTCTCTCTCTCTCTCTCTCTCTCTCTCTTTCTTTCTCTGTCAAAAACAATAAAAATAAATTTTAAAAAAAAAGAAATTGCAGCAGGAGAGAAATTTGATAATAAAGTAGAAGTAATAATCAATGGTTGGAAAATTGTGAGAATTGATGAAAGATATGGGTATCAGTCAGGATATAAGTAGAACCTCACATTCTCAAACTAAGTAATTAAGAAAAGACTAATAAAGTGACTATTTACAAAGGTAATAGCGGGGTTCATGGAAATTGACCAGGGACAGAGAAACAGCAGGGGCTGGTAAGAGCAAAGAATCTGTAAGGACAAGGGGAAGGAGAGGTTACCAGAACTCAGAGAAAGAGCTATAAGAGGTTGCTCAGAACAGAAGGTGTAGAGGAAAGCAGCCAACCCCTGGTAAATGAGTGTGGAGGGAGCCTCACAGTGAGCACGTGGGCCTCACTCTCCTCAGCCTATCTGTAGTCACATATGGCTGAGGAGAGTGAGGTCCATATGCTCATTATGTTTCCTCCCATTGACGGAACTCGAATGGGAGCCAAAGGGCAAGGGAAGACATCATCGACTCATTGGGGTTCCCAGTTCAGGGCCTTCAGGTAAAGAAATAGTAACAGATCTCCACTGTAACCCCAGGAACTTCATCAGTTTCCTAAACACAGGTCTGCCCTCATAAATAGTCCCTAGGCAGCATAAATAGGCAGTGTGCTACTTCCTGCCAGAACCTGACAGCCTTTTCTGGGGGTGTGGGGGGGGGGGGTGTGGGGGGGTGTGTGTGTGTGTGAAATGACAGCCTTTTCTGGTGGGTGTGTTTGTGTGTGTGTGTGTGTGTGAGTGAAATGACAGCCTTTTCTGGTGTGTGTGTGTGTGTGTATGTGTGTGTGTTTGTGTGTGTGAAATAAGTGGGAAGGAGGAGGGAGAAAAAGACAGAGGACAATCTAGAAGTAAATATACCAAACTCCTACCATTTTGGTGATTTGGGTTGTTTTATTTTTTTTATTTTTTTTACTTCATTTTCTAATTCTTCTGCAGTGAACATGGAGTACAATCATGCAAAAGATCAATATTTTAATAATGCTGAGTCTATAGAAAATATGGATTCTTAATCAATTCATTCCCCACTAGACTGACATTAAGCCTCACCCAGACTACCTGCCTGACAGCAAAGCTAGAGACACAAACCAATGATGTAGCTAGAAAGAAAAAAAAAAAAAAGAAAGAGAGAGAATTAAAGCCAGGCATTGAGCAATGATTTATAAACAGTGAATTTTTATAGATAGGGTTATATGTAGCCTTGGTTAAGCTCAGTAATATATAATCTTCCAGAGCATGACCAGGTTGTGGAACTGACACCCAGGCCCATGAAAGACAACAAGAAGTCCTATGAAACCTAAGTTGCATCTTAGGTTTCATATATGTAGAAATAAATTTGTATTTCAAAAAGCAGCAATGATATTGCATCACTGACTATCTAGGATGGTTGCTGAGTTTTCAGCTTGGCCAGAATTGAAGCTTGCAGTTACATGGATAACTGCTACCTTTTTTTATTAATCTACCCACATACTTAATCATACTTGGAAATCAAATATTCATACACTAAGACTTGGGGTGGGGGATGCCAGGACAGCTTAGCAGTTGAGCACTTGCCTCGCAATTGTGAGGTGCAGGTTTCAACTCCCAGCCACAGCCCATGCAGCCCCATATGCTGAGCTGCGGTACAACTGGTAGCCGGTAGGATGGCTCAGCAGCAAATGTTCTCACCTCCCATGAGGGAGGGCCCCAGTTCAGTTCCCGCACTGCATGGCCACACATCCACCTGTGTGCAATGAAACCATGTCACAACTAATGATGTACAACTATGGAGACTGCTCTGGACCCTCCTCTCTGTCTGTTTGTCTGTCTGTTTGTCTCTCTCTCTCTCTCTCTCTCTCTCTCTCTCTCTCTCTCTCTCTCTCTCTTACCTTCTCTCAAACAATAAAAAAAAGACTTGGGGTGAAAATCTGGCTTTTGATGGGTTGGCAGGCAGGTCTTCATTTCATCTCCTGCTTCTGAATGTTGCTACCTGGACAGTGACATGTCCCTTGTCCAAGCGTAGTACAGTAAACTGTCTTGAATTCAGAGGAAAGAGTGCCATCTACTGCAACACTATTCAAATCTAACAGTTCATTGTTTGTTTTTCCCCAAAGGCTTTCCACTTGATTGTTCCAGCTCAGACTAGCTCGTGAGACTTAACAAGATTTCAGCTGTGGGTTGGAGGAAAAGGAACCCATGGCCACAGACCAACACTTAACTATATTAAAAATCCCAAGTCTTTGGCACGAACTATTTTTTATTAACATTCTAACGCTATTAGGCAAGAATAATGATTGATGTAAGTCATTTTACTAGGCAGTCAGATACAAGTGTCAATTTCTTGGAGTTTATATGAGAAATGACATCATCAGCCCAATTTTCTGGTGAGGAATACAGAGAATATAAAAGCCAGTAGAGCCAGCTATAAGCCCTTTGGTCCTTAAAGGGCACCTCTATTTTCTAACATTCCTACTTATACCCCAAAGAAAATACCCAAGTTCTACTTTCATCCTTTATCTGATAGAAATTCAAGTTCAAGTAAAGGAGACAGGAGGAGGCATCGTAACTAACACCGATGGAGAACCTATGTTCTGCAATAAAGCAGATTTTTGTATAGCTCAAGCAGGGCAGAATAACAGGCTCAAGGTCAGACAGTAGGCAGGCAATGGGCCTTGGTGGATCAGGAAGAATCACAGTAGATCCCATCACTGACAGAAAGCTTCACAAGGAACCAGCACTCAGTCCCTTCTGACATGAAATGCAAAGGCAGCTGTCTTTGGGCCGTGACTCAAATTCTGAGTGACATGCAAATGCACATTTACCCCTTCCAGCTCTAAAACTCTATGGCAACTTACAACTACATTAAACTATCAAAACCAGAGTCCCCTGTAATGCAATCAAAACCACAATGAGATATCACCTCACACCTGTTAGAATGGCTATTATTAAAATGACAAGAAAGAACAAGTACAGACGAGGATGTGGAAAAAAGAGAATCCTTGTGCATTGCTGGTGGGAATGTAAATTGATGCAGCCTCTATAGAAAACAGTATAGAGGCTCCTCAAAAAATTAAAAATAGAACTACTGTATGATCTAGCAACCCCATTTCTGGGCATACAAAGGTTGCCCAGAAAAAAATCCAGCCTTAAATGCCTCTATTTTTTATATGATGTCGCTGGATACTTTCTATACAGCCCTCATATATCTGAAGGAAATGAAGTCACCATCTCAAAGAGATACCTTCTGCCCAATTAAGAGTCCCCTCACCACTCACACTTCCACCCACTCTTTTGTTAGTTTTTTCCATCCATCTGTGTTGAATTCTACCATCTGGCTGTCTTAGAGCACAATGACCTAGTAGAAGGGTTTTATGGATTTCCAACAGAGTAAAGTACTCTAGTATTTCAGCAAAGTTTTAGTGCTATGAATTGGCAGTATGCTTGCAACTTTTTAAAATTCATCTATGGGAATTTTACTTAAGATTACTCATAGACTTTGAAGAGTCTGTCACACATACTTAGTGAATCCCCATCTGGGCATTAGAAAATCACACACAAACACACACACACAAACACACACACACACACAATTTCTCCTTGTCTACTTTCTATTTAAGTAAATGACACCACCCATCTACCAAATCAGAAACAACCAAGTAAGAAACTTAGTAATAATCTTAAAATTGCTTTTCACACCCCTCCCACCCCCCTTTAAATAGCTTCTATGTCCTGTGAAAGAATTACAAAGCTTCCTCAGGCCTCCCCAGCTATGGCAATGATGAAGTCATATTAACAATATTAACTCAAAGGCCAATGAATCTAGGCCCCAGCTTTTCACGTTAGATCTCACCCTCCGCAAATACAGATGCACATGAACACGTACACATACACAGTGAAATGTGCGCAGGAAATTGCTTATGTGCAATTCATTCAGCCTGCAGGAGCACCACCTGGCCTCACTTTGGTCACCACTGGTCACTGATACTCCTTTCTGGCACCTCCACTGATGCCCCAAAGCCCCCATGATGATGGTCTTTGGAAAAGGAGGAGAGGAAGAAGAAAGCAGAGACAGCCTGCCTCTTCTGTTAAAAGTGCCCCCAAATAATACAGCTTGTGCCACAATTTTATGACATACCTGTGAATAAAACATCATTTTACCACTAATTTTCATCCCCCTGCTCTGCATAGGGCGCCAGGTACGAGAGAAATCTGCATGATGCACACTGAACTGACTCACTTTTTCTTTCCAACAATTTTGACATTCTTTACAAAGAAAGCTCATATTCCTGGCTCCTCTCGCTCTCTCTACCCTGCCCCAGTGGGTCACTGGATATCACTGATTCTCACCTATACCAAGCAGGGACAACTGTCCCCACACACCATGCATCAGACACTGTGCTGGCATTGGGCACAAATGGCCAACAAGGCAGACATGTCATCATGGAGGTAACAGGGAATAGAGAGGAAAGGAGGGGGCCTTGGAGCTAAACCATCTAGGTTTACTTCCCAGCTTGTGTGACCTTGAGCAAGATACTTGTCTTCTGTATGCCTCAGTTTCTCCATCTGTAAACTGGTGATAATATAGTACCTACTTTATACGGTTGTTATGATGAACAAATTAATTCATGTTAAACAGCACTGCCTGGCACATAGCAAGTACTATATAAAATTTATCTATTATTATTATTAGTGTCTAGTGGGAAATAAATGTAATAAACAGATAAGCCAAATAATTACCATTTGTAGTAAGTGCTAAGTATGAAATACTAAATAGAAAAGTGCCACAGAGAAAACAGGAGCCATGTGAGTATTTCAGACAGGGCAAGGGAAGACTCTCCAAGGAGGCAATGTAAGCTGAGACCGAAAGGTTGAACAAGAGCCAACCACGCAAATAGCTGGGAGAAGAGTGTTCCTGGCAGGGGACAGAAGGAACCGCATTGCAGAGTGCCCAAGACAGAAAGGAGTTGGGTGAATCCTAACACTGACTGAGGGTTGGGGAGCTGAGCAGAGTGAACCAGGAGCAGATCAGCATGAGGGCGGAGAAGGGAGGGAGATCAGATTGTATGGAGCTAATGGGCTATAGTAAAAAATTTCACTTTCATTCCAAAGCCATTGGAGGAGTTTAAATGAGGGAGTGACACTATCTAACCTACATGTTTTAAGATTACTCTGATTAATGGATTGAAAGGTACATAAGAATAGAAACAAGAAGATAGGTAGGAGGCAATTGCTGTCATCCAGGATAGAGATGATAGTGGCTAGCAGTAGGGGGTGGCAGTGGCTATATAATGAATCAATGGTCTATAGAGTGAGAAAACGCATTGCTCCCTGCAACAGGGCAGAGCTGGCTAAGGCATTAAAGATTCAGAGAAGGTGAATTAACCTCTCTGCTAGAACCTGAAAAGCAGAAAGGCCTTTATTTATTAACATGGCTTCCATGGAAGACAAACCATCACTATTGTCCACAATATAAAGCAATGATTACTGAGAGCCCACATGGGATGAGGCTCTGGGTTGGATAGAAATGACCTTTTATTCCAGGATAGGTGCACAGACACCTTCCGTTTTTCTTGATACATGTCCCTGCAACCACTGTGTTTTTTAAGTCATCAAAATTATTTCTACAAATCTTCTAAATAATAAAAAAAAGTAAACAAAATGGATAGTAGCTGTAATAATCAAAAAAGAATTAATTTACATATTTCAAGTCATTTATAAAGTGGTGGAGGAGAAACCAGGATGGCTCAGTGGGTTGAGCGCTCACTTTGCAGCCCTGGAGACTGAGGATTGAATCCCAGCCTGTGCAGACCCATGTGCTAGACTGGGGTGTGTCTCCCATGCAGAACATCCCCAGTTTGGTTCTTGCCCTCTGGCTCAAGGCACCGAGAGGGTGTGCCTCCTATGCAGGAGGCCCCTGGCCTGGTTCCTGCCCTGCATGGCCCTCACCCACCCTGTGTATAAGGAAATCATATTGAAAGCTGATGACTTACAACTATGGGGACTGCTCTGGGCCCTCCCCTCCCTTTCTCTCTCTCTCTCTCTCTCTCTCTCTCTCTCTATATATATATATATATATATATATATATATATATATATATATGTCTGTCAAAAACAATAAAATAAATCTTTTCAAAAAATTAATAAAATAAAGTGGTAGATTTATATTTGATGCATGATGTGTGTTTTATAGTAATTTATGAGTCCTTCTATAGTAAATATACGCAGTATATTTATGAGTTTTATAGAAGTTGTATTATAATTTTATTTTAAATAATTAGATTGATTTTATATTTTCCTTTGTAAACATTGGTGACTGTAAACATGACTGTTTGTTATGTTATACTGTTAGTCAAGAATATAACCCCAAAGAGAGGAATAAAATTTTCTTCACAAGAATTTTTAGAAACCACCTCTGGCAGCAATGAAGCCTGTCTACCGTCTCTATTTACTTTTTCCTGGTTCTGAGTCACATACCGCAGAGGTTTTAAAATCATCATTTAGTATCCTGTTCTCTCTGCTCCAAAATAATTGAAACTTTCTCTCATAATCTGACTTGTCACTAAAAATGGAAACTCCATCTAAGAATACTATCACAAAAACATTGCAAGTACAGAATAAAAATCAAATCAACAGGCATATATCAAATAACTAATACTTGAACTCACTTTGCTATATAGTATTCTACTTCCAAACTCCATTATTTCATCTCACCTGAAAATGAAGTACATGTAGAATTGGGCCACTTAAGGAAGTAGTTTATTTCATGGAGTGAGAAAGAGCTATAATCAGAGAGAAATAAAAGAAAACTAAAGAACAACGTCCAAACTTAAGGGCTATTGGCACCCTGTCTACTTCTTTCGGGCTGGCTTTCAAGATGAAGAACTTGAAAGAATTAACGTTGTTTGGTGTGTAAATGTAGAGAATACTAAGCTAATGTGAAAGCTAATGATCATCATATGAAGATCATACTTCTTACCATCTATAGAATAGGCAAATTCAGCAAATGGGAAGGATAACACAACGACAAGAAAAAGCAGAGCCAGCACTGGAAGACAGGGCATAGTCTGTGAGACATCAAGTTAATTTTCACTTGTTTGTTCAATACGTGGATAAAGACTAGCAAATGAGAAGCCAACCAAGGGACTCAAGGTTAAAATGTATATACTTTGAGTTAAATGTTATACAAACAATAATTCATAAGTACATATTTGGCTGTTTAAAAATATCTGAACTTGGGAAGCCGGGATGGCTCAGTGGGTTAAGCACTCACTTTGCAGCCCCGGGGACTGAGGATCGAATCCTGGCCCCAGCCCGTGTGGACCCATGTGCTGAACTGGGGAGTGCCCCCAGTTCGGTTCTCACTGGGGTGACACCCTGTCCCAGTTCCTGCCCTGTGCAGCCCCTCGCCCACCTGTGGAATGAAACTATGTGGAAAAACCAATGATGTGCAACTGTGGAGACTGTTCTGGGCCCTCCCCCTTCTCTCTGTCTCTGTCTCTATCTCTCTCTCTCTGTCAAAAACAATAAAAATAAATCTTAAAAAAAATATATCTGAACTAGAAGTATCTCAAATTCATCACAGAGCTAGGATTCTCTATACTAAGCTTATGAACATTTAAGGAGGGAAACATGGTAGGAGGAGACTACATGTCTCCAAAATGGTCATCCTTCATGTTTATGTGGAAGGGATGATCTACTTGTTGGCTAGCTTGATGTTGAAGGATCCATCCATATGATAGTAAAGGATTTTATCCATTTGATCAATATCCAAGATAGCAGGCCTGACCGCCTAAGCCTCTAACTCCTAGGGCCACATTGGAAACTAGCCAAAAGTACAGGAAAATGACCAAATCTAAATGAAAGCAGATTCAAAATGGCTATTTTTAAATGGGGCTCATCATTTTTGAGAGCCAAAAAAAAAGTCAGGTTAGGTTAGGAATGCCGAGGAATGTGACACTGTTAGAAATCCTAACAGAATAACAGGATGCCTTCCCCCGCCCCTCAAAAAATGAAGGAAGACCTAACTGGGCTCCCTGCTTTTCCTCCTGTGCCCCTCCCTACAACCTATTCTCAACACACGATCCAGATAATTCTACTAAACACAAGTCAGATTATGACCTTCATCTCCTCTAAATCTTCCAAGGACTTCTGACCTCATTCAGAATAATTAACAAATACTGCAGGGCCCTATGTGATAATCAATGGTAAAGACCAGAGCAGAAGTCTCCATGGAACATTTTCCCCTTTATTGGCCCCTTATCATCTGTACTTCCTTCCAGGTTAGGGGGAAATCCCCCCACGGTGGTGTTCTTAGTAGGAGGCAGGGTCTACAGCAGTGGAAGAGGGACTATTTCCTTTTCCCACTCTAACCATCAGAGCAATCACATGACCTAGGCGAGACCAGGCCACTCTATATTTCTGTATCACTCCCTCAATATTTAAAGATAGAAACTATTTGGCATAATGGAGTCACAAATGCAGTGTCTATCTTGTATATGGTGGCAGCAGCAGCACCAATAGCAAGTTGTCCATCTCCAGTGGTGCACAGGGCATCCCAACCAGACCGTTCCTGTGCCTGACCTGGATGGCAGTCTTGCCTGTTGAGCTTTCTTTGGCTCCTACCTGTTTTCCGAGCCTGGTTCTATAGCCTCCCTGATTCTTTTCCTATGACTTTCCAATAAATCCCATTGCTGCTTTGATTAGCCAGTCATTTTCTGTTGTTCACAACCAAGATGCATGACCAGTAAGGTGAGCTTTGTTGCATGTTGATGAATCTTTGAATATGGAAAGGAAGGACTAGAGTCTAGCAGGGCACAGAGAGCCAACTTTCTCTGCATAATAAAGCAAACAGAACTGAGTTTCTTGGGGCACCCAAGGGGAGCAATTTTGAAAAAGGGAGAAGGGTCTGAGTAGTAGGGCTGAGCAGTCTATGAAGAGAACAAGAGAAAACTCCCACAAACAACAAGAGGAAAAGGCAAAGGGAAGTGAAACGACACAGAAATACTTTATCGGAAAAGCTTAATCGAAACAACCCTCGTGTTTAGAATCCCACCCTCTGCTCTGCATCTTACCAGTCCATAGTTTCTTTTCTTTCTGCTCTTAGTGAAGGTTTGCAATTCCAAAGCCTCAGGTGAGATATCATTTACTACAGCTGAATTTTTTTTTTAATATTTTCTTTTAAATCAAGACCTAAGCAAACCTGTCTTAATCTAAAAAAAAGAGAAAAAAGAACGTCCAATGGAACATAGGGCATGTATTCTGCTTCTACAGGACTATCAATGGGCCTTGTTACTTAGTTGAGTAATTAACCTATCTTATTGCTTGCTGGCTATTATTCAGAGATCGAATGATTGAAACAAAACTTTGAAACAATCAGCATCAAATGCTATATTTGTGAGGTTTATGAGGTGAGTAATGATAGGAATCTCCTAAATCCCACATGGGGATTATCTAAGTCTCACCTCCGGGATTCATTTCCATCTTTGTCTGTCTCACTCTGTCTTTTCCTAGTCTCTTCTCTGTGTCTCTGTCTCTTTCTATCGTGTGAGCTTGTCTACATCTGACTGCTTCTGCTTCATCCATACTTCATCTCATGTTCAGAAAGGGTTTATTGCATCTCACAAATATGTATACAATATACCAAGATAACATAGATTCAAAGTAGATGAGAAAGGCAAAGAAAAACAAAAGAAAGACACAACATATAGTCAGAAATGAGACTAATACAAAATGCATGCTATGAAGCCCTCCTCACAAGCTACGGGTGCCATAAATTTTCTTAACATTCTCTGGCAGTCATTGCAAAGATGGAAATACAATTCAGTGTCCATAGATAAAACCATACCAATTGCTCAAGCTTCCAAAATCTGCATAGTAACATAATTTGGGAAAATGATGCATCACAATGACACAATTTGTCAGAAGATTCCTCCACCTTACAAATGGCTCTGCCACACTTAATAAGCAGAAATAACTAGCAGAGAGTTTACTTCCCTTCCCTGACTAGGAAAGATGTTTTCCCAGTGTGCTTGGTGAAAGTATTACTTCACACGGCAGGTAATAAATTTGTGGAATTCATTACTCCCAGGAGGAGGTACAGGCAGGAAATAAAAATGAACTCAAAAAGGGTTGGTCAAAATTATAAATGGTGAAGCCATAAGTGGGTCTAATTTTGTTTGCATTTAATAATTTATACTCTGATTAACCCCAACCCCTTACCTGTTATCCTAAAAGTGCATCCTTATAGCTCCTTACCTCTCTCTCCAGTAAGATTTTGATGATGATAAGATATGTACATACATATGTTTCTAATTTATTTATTCATAGAAATACTTTTTTTACTTTGTTAGTAAAACTATATTTCAAATTTTAGTAGCTTTGTTTAAATATAGATAAGATGTTTTAATAGTATTTACATTTTTAGTTATTTATAACACAAAACAACACATAACTAAATTAATAATGTCAAGGCTGTACTCTCAACTTATACCCTGCTTTAGAACAAGTTAATTATGTTTTGCCAACTCAACTGAAGTAAACCTGGCCCTGAGAACATTTTGGAAACTTCCTCATTGCCAAGGCCCAAAAGAGTGTGAGGAGGGTAGTTGGGGTTGGACTAAGCTTGAGCAGCACTTTGCATGGGCAAGAGTAGGTTGAAACTCTATTGTTTTCCCTCTCTATCCTAGGATCCTGCCAGTCTGAAAGAGTGGAGATACATGGTCAGTATTCACAGAGAACCAGCTGCTGGCACCACATCGGGGGTCACCCACTGATGTGCCAAGTGGCAGTTCTGGAAACCAGCCTCTTCATCGACAGCTGTGCATGAGATATCTACCCCACCCGCCAAAGTCTATGAACATAATGACGAGAGACAGGACCCTGCTGGGCTTCAGGGTCAATTTCTCTTCTTCAATTTCAGGAAGTTCTGGAGAATTTACCAAGCCTCTGGGTGGCTGGGAAAAGGTAGCCAGAAGCCACAAGAGTCACTTTTAAAAGAAAGAAGAACTTCTGGGCACCAGGGAAAGAATCACTATCAGGCCATCTGGTTTCTACCAGGAGACACCAAGGCTCCCATTGGTGGGACTCTTTGGCCCTTTGAATTCCCGTTGTTGGTTGGGATAATTTGGGAGGTAGGAATGAGGGTGGTAAACACAGTTTTACAGCATTGAAGATCTGTTCTTTATGTTGGGATTTTTTTATAACTCTTACCCAGTACAGGCAGGTCTCATGACCTAGATGCAGACCAAGAAAAAGAGGTCTGCTGTTCTCCTGGTGTACTGTCCCCTTAGTCTTGCTGGGGCTTATTCTAAGCCCCATTAAATTGGAAGCTTACCTTGAACAAATTTCTTACCTCCTCTACATCTCCTTCCTCATCCAAAAAATTAGGCAGTGAGACTGTTATGTTGAAGGTTGCTTCCAGCTCCAAACTCCTGTCCCTCTGCCCTGGGCTCATGGTTCTGTTATAAACAGCAGTGACAGTCCTCTGGTGAGGCAGCTCCTGCCTGCCACCTGCTAAACTCATATGGTGCCCCCAAGTACTGATTTGCCCCCTGGTAACAAGAAAGCAACATTCATCTCACCAGCATAGTCTTGATGAAATGTAAGAGCATGTTATATACACTAACATTTGTACTAAGCAAGATTTATTTGAAGGTTTTCAGGAACCTACCAAGTAGGAGACAGGTGGGAAAGCCAATACAGGTTATTCACTTTCCTTCTCTTTAAAATGAAGGTGAGGGGATTCTGAGATGGCTCAGTGGGTTAAGTGCTTGCTTTGTGGCCACGGGGTCCAGGGACCAAGTCCCACCCTGGCCTGTGTGGACCCATATGCTGAACTGGGGTGTGCTTCCCATGTGAGAGATCCCTGGCCTGGTTCCCATCCTGCATGGCTCTGTGCCCACCTGTGGAATGAAAATATGTCAACTATTGATATGTAACTGCAGAAACTGCTCTGGGCCCTTCCCCCTTCTCTCTGTCTCTCTGTCTCTCTCTCTCTCTCTCTGTCTCTCTCTCTCTCTGTCAAGCAATAAAAATAATAAATCTTAAAAAAAACAAAATAAATAAGTAAATAAATAAATAAAATGGAGATGAAAAGGATACCTCTCTCAAGGTTTCACAAAGATCAAATGAAATCATATTTAGTTATTCCGATGTCTTGTGTAAAGAACACTATAAATACTATGGTGAGTGCTACTGTGGGGTGGACATGTTTATCTCTACACAGAAGAAAACACTAATGTTCAGAAAGGTAAAGAAAATTCCCCAAAGTTACATAATCAGAACATGGTAGAATTGGTTTTTAAATGTAAATATTTGACTCCAAAACTCAATCTCTTAACTAGTTAATTATATGAATTGTTTGGTTTTGCAGTGCTCTGTGTGTGGGGGCTTTGGATTCAGACAAGAAGATATTTAAAAGCTGACCCTACTACTTACCAGTGGTGACTCTAGACAACCTAACTAATTTTGCTGGGCCTTAGTTTTCTCGTCTGCCAGGAATAAATGAGATCATATACGTAAAGCACCTAGCACAATATGCCGTCGGCAAATGGCTCTCATCCTGTCTGAGTTTATATCCCAAAAGCAGAACCTGAGAAAAGGGTTTGGATGGATTTGGGAGGTGATCCTCATAAGTACAAATGAGGAAGTAGGGAAAGTGGGACAGGGAAAGAAGAGTCCATAAGGGGTGTTAGTGATCAGGTAACCACTATAAACAACTGGGGCTCAAACCCCTCTAGACCATCTAAGGAACTGTGTGGAAGCCAGCTCTGGACCACCCCCACTAAAGCAGCAGTTCTCAAAATTGAGGATAAGGCAGAATCACCTGGAGGACTTAACAGATTGCTGGGCTCCAGCCCAGAGTATCCCGTTCAGTAGGTCTGGGTGAGGCCCAAGAGTTTGCACTATTAACAAGTTTCCAGGTACTGCTGGTGTTGCTGGCTCAGGGGCCACACTTTGCGAACCACTACACTAAAAGATGGAAGGCTGGGGAGACTAGCCACTGACTGGTCCTCTACAGATTGAGATGCTCCTTTGTTTGACGACTGTCCAGGGGGTGTAACTCTCACACATACGTTTCCTGGTTGTCCTGCAGTGGTAAAGCAAGTTTGATTAACACTAAAGCAAGCTTTCAGGCAAGGCACAGAAGAAACAGATGCTTAGAGGTAGGAATGTCTCTCACAGCAGTTAATGAACACAGGTCAGCTGAAGGGTAAGGGTGGGACATCAAAACAAAGTATCTGCCATACTTTCTCTTCCCTTTTGTTACTGCATGTGTGGCCATTATTAGTTTCTAAGCTGAAGGGCTGTAGTGAAGGTCATCGGTGGAGAAATCTCTGAACCCAGTGGTTGTGAAGGTGGAAAATTCTCTCAGCCTGAGGCTGATAGCAGACATGGACTCTTTCAGGTCAGTAATTTCTTCAGCAAATCAAAGGAATGAGGAGAGGAATGAAGCCAAGACCAGAGGAGTTAACTGTGAGTGATTCTGCAGTGACCACCAGACCCATTGCAACCAGTGCAAACTCCTGACTCCACTGAGGCCCCTCAGGCAGCAAAGAGGATGCATTTTACATGCAAATCATACAGAGCTCAGAGCTCGCCCACGTTCTCTTTGTGGCTTGTGGAGAAAATGGCTAACACTGGTGATAAAAAGGGACTGCTCCATTATTCTGTTCCGCATGCACATTTAA
This sequence comes from Craseonycteris thonglongyai, assembly GCA_004027555.1. NCBI lineage: Eukaryota > Metazoa > Chordata > Mammalia > Chiroptera > Craseonycteridae > Craseonycteris > Craseonycteris thonglongyai. Next base: position 17,476 of record PVKE010002752.1, read on the forward strand.
TTGTCAACATAACAATAGCTTTAACTGCAAATAAGCACAAACTCATTGCCCATCAATTATCTGATGGGAGGAAAACAGGCAGTTTGGAGATGATTTTTAGATGAGAAATATCATTATTATCTTTTTTGTAAGAGGTTTTGTTTTCATTCTTCACTTCCCTCATGCTCTCCTCAGTAGTTATATTTTTCCACAAATTCAACATCAAAATACTATAGCCAATACAAAATATTCCAGCATTCATCTAAGTCCTGAGGGTTTTACTCCAGATATCTGTAGTAGTATTTTTTTCTCAAAATACTTTTATATCTCTGAATCCACGCATCCCCACAACAGTGTCATGAGTTTAGGAAGTGGGGAGATATAGTGTTATTTTCAAATGAAAAAACTGAGGCACAAAATAGCAAATTGACTTGCCCAGCAGCTGACTCAAAATGACTGAGCTGATTCCCACTAATCTGCAAGTGTTTCATTCAATTTTGCTTGTGTAGTTAGAAAATCTTAGGAAATATTAATCGACGAGGATAAGGAATTCTGCATAGTCCCTGATCCCTTTATTCAAGATACTAGCAGAGTTCTCTGCTTAGTGCCCAGGAAAGCACATGGTTCAAAAATTAAAGTTAGCCCTGGAGAATTCCACAAGCTTCTGGAGAAAGTAGGAAGGAAAGCAGAAGAGCAGAGGTGGAATGTTAGAAAGGTCCAGCAGAGACAGAGAGAGGAAAGAAATATGGAAAGAGAAGACTTCCCTCAACCTAGAAAAGAACATCCTAAAGTTTGGGAAGGGTAGAAAGAGAGGGCTATGCCCCAGATCAGCAGGGATCCATACCCTCACCTCCTAGCATTACAGCCAAGGAGGGTGCAAGACCGAGAGGAAGTACTGTGGGTGTGTAAGCCCCTAGGTACAGATCCTGGACTCAACAAAAATTTTCAGAGCCCTGGCATGTTCAGAAAGTAACAGTGTCCCAATACCCCAAAGGACCATGAGGACAAAAGCATAAAATGTCTCAGCTTAGAGAGAGAGGTCCCCCCATATTTTCCCCATGCCCCAAGCTTGACACTGAGTAAAACCTGGAACAGTGATCCATGTCCCTGAGGCAGAGGAAGTGTAAAGGGTAGATAATTGCTGAGTAGTAATTATCTACCAAAAGGAAGGGTCACTCTGAATTATAGGATATAAAGCAAGTGATATCTCAATACCTGAGTTTAGGACTGAGTTTCAAACCTTTTATGCTTCTTAAGCAGCATTTTTATTTTTATTTATTTATTGTTTTTTGTTGTTAAATTTATTGGGCTGACATTGATTGATATCAGTTACGTTGTTTCCAGGTGTACGATCCTATATTACATTGTCTATACATCGCATTATGTGCTCACCACCTAGAATCAGCTCACTTTCCATCACCATACATTTGATTTCCCCTCCCTATGCCCCCTCACCCCCAACTCTCCCACCCACCTCCCCCCTTACCCTTAGGTAACCACTAAACTATTGATTGTGTTCATGAGTTTTTGCTTCTTTGTCTCTTTCAGTTTTATATTCCACCTATAAATGAGGTTGTATGTTTCTTGACTCTTTCAGTCTGACTTCTTTTGCTTAATATAAGGTGACCAGACATCCTGCTTTTGGTGGAACAGTCCCGATTTTTAACAATTTGTCCCGCATCCCACGGCATTTTTAAAAAGTCCCAATTTTTGTAAAGAATGCACGACAAGCTAGGGAACGGCGGGAGATAGACCAAATTTTTAATCAAGAACCCCCTCCCCCCCGGTCAATGGTGTCCCTCTTTACCAATGTTAAAATCTGGTCACCTTAGTAATAAAATGTTTTTGAGGTCCGTCCACGTTGTCACAAATTGCTGTATTCCATCTTTTCTTATTGCTGAGTAGTATTCCATTGTATAAATGTAACACAACTTCTTTATCCAGTCATCTATCAGAGGACACTTTGCTTGATTCCACAACTTGGCCACCATGAACAGTGCTGCGATGAACACTGAGGTACATATATCTTTGCGGATTAAGGTTTTCAGGTTCTTTGGGTAGATACCCAGAGGAGGGATTGCTGGGTCATATGGTAATTTCATTCCTAGTTTTTTGAGGAATCTCCACACTGCTTTCCATAGTGGTTGTACCAATTTACATTCCCACCAGCAGTGTATGAGGGTTCCTTTTTGTCCACGGCCTCTCCAGCACTTGTTATCCCTTGTCTTGTGGATTATAGCCATTCTAACAGGTATAAGATGGTATCTCATTGTGGTTTTAATTTGCATTTCCCTAATTGCTAGTGATATGGAGCATTTTTTCATGTATCTGTTGGCTGTACGTCTTCAGGAGAGAAGTGCCTGTTTAGGTCTCCTGCCCATTTTTTAATTGGATCATTTGTTTTTGTTGTTGTTGTTGAGTTGTATGAGTTCCTTATATATTTTAGATATTAGCCCCTTATCAGAGGCATTGTTTGCAAACATTTTCTCCCATTTGGTTGGTCTCCTTTTTACTTTGTTAGTGGTTTCCTTTGCAGTGTAGAAGTTAAGCAGCATTTTTAAACCATGCAGGTTCTTAGATGACAGAAGTCCCTAGACTCTTCCATCCCAAAATGCTGGTGCCTGCTCTGCTGCCTCCTGAATGCTTGATCAAGACACACCTTCTGCCATCACCATCAAAACACCCCCCTGTAGCAGCAACTAGACTATCTATCATCATCATCAGTCTTCTCCCCACCCAACCCCTAGGAGATACAACACACCAAGCACAACTTCCATGAGAAAGAGCAGCTAACTCGAATGCAATTCTCAGATGAGGACATAGGAGTGGGGAAATGCTGGGATCTCTATAGGATGTTAGGAAGAAAGGTGAGATAGGATCTTCTTATGCTTACCAAAATGGACATGGATTTAAATGTTACCACCCTAGCCCAAGAAGAACATCTTCAAAATCTGGGCATGGCTGTTAGAGTGCTATAGACATATGAGTCACACAGGACAAAGGTTTCACACTTATTATGTTAACTTATAAAAGGCTTGAGAACTATGAAAAAACAGGAGAGCAGGGTAGATCCCAGCTCTACCATTTATATTGGTATGAGTTAGGACAAGCATCCAGGTATTTGTTACCTCACAGGATACTACTAATATCAGCAACAGCAGCAACAGCATCTCATTGTCACCTCCACAGCTATTTATAGCTAATACTTATCAAGAATTTATCATGGAACAGGTATTATTTTAAGTGGCTTATTATTTTCAGCTGCACACAAATGGTTTATAGTATTATTTTTATCCCTAATTTCATAGGAGGAAGCTAAGGCACAGAGAGGTTAAACAGATTGCCCAACAAGGTAGGCAGTTGCAGACACAAAGAGCAAACCCTGCAATGTGGAGTAAAAGCTTTGAACCACCCTGCTATACTGTGCATAGAGGTGTGTGGATGATTTGAGGAGACAATCTAGGATGGTTACGTATATTACAAAGATATTCAAAGGGGATATAATCATGGAAAAAAATAGGTTCCTACCCAACTCATGGTATACTAGCCAGGATTCTTGGTTGCAAATAGGCTACATATAGAAAGGGCACATACCCAGATTCACAGAAAGCCTAGCAAATAAGACTTGAGAGGATACTAAGGGCATTGAGGCACAGTGAAGACACTGCCATAAGAACAACCACTCAGGGTCCACCCCAGCATTGCTGACCCCAGTCTTGACCAAGCTCCACAGATACCCTGCCATGCCACCTGACTCCAACTCAGTCACAGCCACCAGGAATAATGTCTTTCTCACTGTCCCTCCCCCATCTCTTGCCTCAACTTCCAGTTCTAAAGGCTCAGTCAAAAGCAGCTGATTGACCATAAGTAGGTCATAGGCTCACTCCTTGCTAGAGATCGACAGTGGTCAGCTATTGCTACAGTAAAGCTGTGGAACAAACCATCCTGAAATTCAAGAGCTTATAACTGCAAATATTTATTTTTCTGGCTCACCACAGGTCAGCTGAGGTAGCTTCACTTCAGCCTGCAGATCAGCTAGGATCAGGTCTGCTCCATGAATCTCTCACCCATCTTGGACCAGAGGCTATAGAGGCATGTTTTTCTCTTATAAATTTACAATGTCATCAGTGCAAAAGCATAAGTTAAAGCACACAATGACTCTTGAAGCCCTGGCTTAAAACCAGCATACTGCCACTTCCACCTATACTCCATTGACAAAAGCAAGTCTTGTGGCCAATCCCAACATCAATAGAGAAATAAATTATCCTCATTATAATGAGAGTGACTGCCAAATCACATGACAAAGGGCATGGTTGTATATAATTCTAATGAGTGAGGGTGTCGCGTATTGTCAATTCACTCTATCACATGGGCCAAAAAGAAGAAAGGGCTTCCCATTCCCCAAGAGGTAGAAAAGGTGTTCAACTTCTCCACAGCCAAGATCAAGCAAGTCCAATACTCATTTCAAGAGGGAGGCCTTCTGGATACAAGGGGATCAGACTGAGGAACCTCAAAAATGAAGAATTCTCCCACCTTACACGAAGAGTTACAATCCCAACATAAGGTCCAGTTTAGGGTCAAGATCCTATTGCAAGTTTTTGAAGATCTGTACTTACTTACTCAGTATGTTTCATCCAGTGATATCTATCAATTGTGTTATTTCCCTAGATGTTAATATTTCAATTTTCATTAGACATGACAGTTCTTTTATTAAAAACCAGGAAATATATTGAAAAAAATACAAGCAACAGTAATCACATACTAAATAATATAAAATTCTTATCTTGTGATAGAGAAGGATTAACTATATCTTTACAGGATTTGCAGTTTGAGTGGTTTATTAAATCTGACACCAGGCCTGCAATTACCACCAATTATTTAGTCATAGTGTCAGTTCCATTTAAACTGAGAAAGTTAATGATGGCAATAGCTGATTTTTAATAACTGATTTCAGAGAAAACCATTTTGTGTCCAATTGCTACTTCCTGACCTCCTGACCTACAGATAAAAAGCCTTATACCTGCTGGGTTACTGGCATGAACCTCCCAGGAGAGCAGTCACTAAATGTTATTACTAGCTAACATTGAATTATATATTCACTCAACCATTCATCCATCCTACAAACACATAGGTGTACCCACCAGGTGCAACCCTCTGCAGTAAAATTTTTCTAAACATGCTACATTCAACTAAAATTCAGAACCCCACATAACTACGAGGTCCTTCATCCCCTGAACAGGAAGAGACTCCACAGTTTTGTGTGTTGTGGTGGTTACATATGAAAAAATGCATCCTTCCAAGTCTCTAACTCAACCCCCTCTTTACCCGTTTAATAAAGAACAAGAGTTTCTTAAGTGATCTTTATTCTCTCCCCCTGTAATTCACAGAACAGCAGTACCAGAACCATCTCCCTGGTAATGTAGCTTTATGCCTGTCACTCTTACTCAAAAACTCAGCTCCTACTGAGAATAGACTAAAACCCCAAATATGGTTCTGTCTCAATTAAACCTATTCCAGGCTACCTCTGTCTAATTCTCATTTTTCAGTAGTCTTTCTGGAATATGTAAACTCCAAGATGGTAGTCTTTTCCTCACCATTAACTCCTGGCATAGTACCTACACACAATATGTTCTTGTAAATATTGAGTAATTTAATTTAAAAAAAAAAACAACTGGGTGGTCTGCGTGATTGGTTTTGGTTAAACTAGTGGTCCTTGGAATGAACAAACAGCTTTCAAAACCCAGAAATAAGGGAAGCCAGGATGGCTCAGAGGGTTAAGCGCTCACTTTGCAGAGCCAGGAACCAAGGATCGAATCCCGGCCCTGGCCCGTGCGGAACCATATGCTGAACAGGGGTGTTCCCCCAGCTCAGTTCTCTCTCTGTATCTCTCTCTCTCTGTCAAAAATTAATAAATAAATAAAACTTTTTCAAAACCCAGGAATATGCGCAGGATAGTATCTTACCGCTCACAGGTTAGGCCATGCCATTAGGGGAATAATACCAAATATAAAGTTGCCAAAATTAAGTGAATTCACTTTTTTAATCTACCTTTCTTTCTATTTTAAGGTACAATCTCCCACAAAATACATCAAATTAATGCTAGTTAGGGACTAAGTATTTTATACTTTACTATCCTTCTCATCTACTTCCAGGCACTGAAGCTTAATATTATATTCAAATACCACCCCCACTACCACCACCACCAAGTTTGTTGCTTGACTTGGCTTCTTAATTATTTTTTATTTTCTTGACTTGGCTTCTTTTTGTCCTCATACTCCCTTAACTTACTATTATTATTCTGGAATCTAAACAACAGCAATAATAAAAACCCAGAAAGCCAAAATTTCAGATGTTTTAACCATCCAATCAGCCAAGGTAACTAAATGAATAAGGCATCTAGATGCAGCATTGGCATGAAGTGTGAACACTGGTAAGAGGCTAGATTGAAGTCAAGTTTTTCAAATTGTGTCAGTTTTGATGCAGGAGAGAAGAGAGAGATGGGAGAAACAGAAGACATTGGGGAGAATTCTGTATATGCTTATTTAAACAGACAAGCAGACAGAGTCTGAGAGGACCTTTAAACCTTTTAGTAAAAGCTTCTCACTTGAGGCAACACTTGTCATCCTCTGTCTCAAGCTCTGAACCTCTTTTCAGCATGAGCACAGCTGCTTTAGCAGCCGGAGACTGAAATAGAAACCCAGCCATGGTGATGAAATGTGACAACTTGCTGGAGAAAAGACATGTTTGATGTGTTTTCCAACTATATGCTTATAAAATTTATGGCAGTTTCAGACAAGATTTCCAAAGAAGTCCTTTCTCTTACTCATGTCAAGTCTCTAAATCTAGAATACTCATATCACTGACGCAGAGAGGCATCAAAGAAAAGGTTTCTTCCCAACAAGTTTCACAAATTACATTTCCCTCTTCAAAAGATGTGTCTCTCCTTGGCAAACTCGGCTATTTCTCTCAGATCACTCTCACCCATCTCCCCCAGCATCGCCACCCACTGCTTATTGTAGGTAAAGTATTTGCTTCTTTGAGACCTCTGTTTCCTCATCTGTGCAATGAAGAGGTTCAGCTAAATAACTGTTAATGCTCATTCAATATGTAACATTCAAAAACCCAGATTTCACAGCAAACATGAAAACATTTTGAAGGGCACATTGTATTGATAATAGTAGAAAAAGGGACATCCTAGAAACATGAAAGAAAAAAATAATAATAAAGATGTTTTAAAATAAGGATTAAGCTTCCAATAGTAGCCAAGTAAAGAGCCTATTATATCACATAGGATAAAATCTCGATATAATCCACACAGAATATATAGAATAAACTTTCCACAGTGTATATAGGGAATATGGACATACATCAGAAGCAGCTCCATGGAGGCACAAGAGAGTAAAGAATAGTAGACTACATTGAGTCTGCAAGAAGAAGGCTAGTATATAAAGTAAGAACTCCAATCTCCTGCTTCTCTTTTAGCCTGAGGACAGGCTCAGTTAGCATACACAGAGCATCAAGAATGAGTAGAAAATTCCAATTTTTGGCATAGGGGATCAGAGTACTGAGTCCAGGGCAACTACAGTCAAAGAAGAAGGGGGAAATGTTGGAAGGAAAAGAGCCATAAAAGGAACACCCAAACTCTGCCTGTCCACCTGTCTAGCAGACTCCTGAACCATGTATGAATAGAACAGCAGAATCAATACACCTCACCTAAAGGTAAAAGATTTGAACTGAATTGAGTTTGGAATGGCAGGTGGGCAGAGATGGGAGGTAGTTTGGAGTGCCTATCCATTTGCTAGAATGAAATAAGAGAACTCATCAAAGGACATTAAAAGAATTCAGTCTCTACAAGATGGCATTCATAAAATGCATGATACAATCCAAAGTTACTCAAAATCAAGAAAATGAGGAGTCTTAACATGACAGTCAGAGTGTGAGGAAAAGGCAAGAATGTTACGATATTTACCCCTTATCTCCCTTCCTGTGAGGTCTCACTATGTCAGACCATCCCCCAATATCGAAAAATTTCACCTCTTTTATACTCTTCAATACAAAGAGCCACTTTATTTCTCTGAACTTTGTATTCAATGAGCTCATTCCAGGTGATGAAAAGGGGTTTTTTTTATTACATGCCCTGACCTGCCAGGAGATCATCCCTAAATATGAAGAAATTTTTATCACCTTTCGCCCCAACTAACAAGCCTATATTCCTCCATTTTCCTTGAGGAGCCATTGTAATAAACTACTCTCAATACCTATATTGTACCACGGAGGTTCTTAATTGCAAATCATAGAACTGAACTCTAGCTGATTAAGCAGAAAAGAAATGTACAGGAAGGAACAAAGTTCAGCAAAGTCACAGAGAGGCAACTTCTGCTTCCAGCCACAGTAAAGTAACAAGAAATTCACTTTAAATATAAAGATAAGATAAGATAAAAGGATAGAAAAATATACCTTGTAAACACTAGGAATACAAAAGCTACAGTGATTACATGAGGACACAGGAAGTAGACAGCTATCTGTTAGCCAAGAAGAGAAGCCTCAATCTGAACCTGCCAATACCTTGATCTTTGATTTACAGCCTCCAGAACTGAGAGAAACAAATTTCTTTTGTTTCAGAAAAGAAAAAAAAAAGTTGGGGGAAGCCAGGATGGCTCAGTACGTTGAGCACTCACATTACAGCCCCGGGGTCAGAGAATCGAGTCCTGGCCCCTGCCCATGAGAACCCATATGCTGAGCTGAGGTGTGCTTCCCATCCCAGTTCAGTTCCTGCGGGGCGTTCCTCCCATGTGGGGGGCACTCCACCAAGTCCCACCCTGCACAGCCCCATGCCTACCTGTGGAGGGAAACTATGTCATACAACTATGGAGACTACTCTGGGCCCTCTCCCTTCTCTCTGTCTCTCTCTTTCTCTCTCTGTCTATCAAAAAACAACAATCTTTAAAAAAAAAAGTTAAGATAGTGACAGTAGAGCATGAAACCAAACACAGAATCCTCTGTGACTACACAGGTCACACACCCACAAAGCATGTCTACAAAGCTGGCATACCCATGTAGGCACATGTCCATGAAAGCTACCTGTAAATCATAAGAGCTATTCTGCATAAAGAAAGTCCTATACATATAATTTGGTGTTTTTATTATTCTTTGTATTACTTTATAGCACTTCTGGTGGTATTCCTTTGTGTGTTCAAGAACGCTTGCAATGACCAACTTATGTCATTTTGGTGGGGAGGGGGAATTTTGAGGCAACTAAATTGCACATATTTTAAGAATAAAACTTGGCAGTTTTCAACATATGAATGAATCCAAGAAACCATCACCACAATAAAGATAACATATTTCAATCACCCCTCCAAAACAAGTTAGAGTGACTATATTAACATCAGACAAGGTAGACTTCAGAACAAAGACTCTTTAAGAAATAAAGAGAGACATTTCATAATGACAAAGTAATCAATTCATAAAGAAATGACAGAGAGAGAATGCTGAGATAGCTTAGCAGTTGAGTGCTTGTCTCCAATCCCAAAGTCCAATGTTCGATTCCTGGTCCCAGCCCAGGCCGACTCCTATGCTGAACTGCAGTGCAGCTGGTGACCACCAGGATAGCTCAGTAGCAAGGGCTCTCACCTCCCATGCAGAAGGCTCCCAGATCAGTTCCCTCCCCACACAGCCCCCTATCCACCTGCATAAAATGAAACCAACAATGTACAACCATGAAGACTGCTCTGGGCCCTCCCAACCATCTTCTCTCAAAAACAAAAAAATAAATCTTGAAAGAAAGAGAGACAGAAAGAGAGGAGAAGAAGAGGGAGGGAGGGAGGGAGGGAGGGAGGGAGAGAGGGAGGGAAGGAAGGAAGGAAGGAATGAAGGAAGGAAGGAAGGAGAAAAAGAAAGGAAGGAAGGAAGGAAGGAAAAAAGGAATGGGTGGCTTAAGAATCAGGCTTAGAACATAGACAAGAACCAAGAGAGTCTTGGTAGCAGAGAACAAAGACATTGTCAGCCACAGCACCAGGGTGCAGGAGGAGGGGGCATCTGTATGGGATATTCACTAGTGCCACTGTTTCTGTTCCCATGGTACACAGTAGCTCACAGTTCTGCAACCCTATCCTACTGAAGTGTCACTTGTCTTCAGATCCATATCCATCTTAGATTCAAGTCCAGAGCAAGAACATTCAATGGCAAAACCTGTTTTATATACCAAACCATTGGTTGCCAGGGCATAGAGAGGAAATATCTGGATCCTTCATTTCTAAAGTGAGAGGCAGAGCCCTACTTATCAACAAAATTCAGAGGAAGCCGGGATGGCTCAGTGGGTTAAGTACTCACTTTGCAGCCCTGGGGACCGAGGATCAAATCCCGGCCTCGACTCGTGCGAACCCATATGCTGAACTGGGGAGTGCCCCCAGTTTGATTCTTACTGGGATGAGACTCCAGCCCAGTTCCTGCCCTGTGCAGCCCCAAGCCCACCTGTGGAATGAAACTATGTGGAAAAACCAATGATGTGCAACTATGGAGACTGTTCTGGGCCCTCCCCCCTCTCTCTGTCTCTGTATCTCTCTCTCTCTCTCTCTCTCTCTCTCTCTCTCTCTCTCTCTCTCTGTCAAAAACAATAAAAATAAATCTTTAAAAAAAAAAACAAGATTCACACTTTTAGGGATACCCACAGAAAAGACTCAGATGCTGGGCTTTCAAAAACGAATAGCAAATGACTACCTACAGTAGATATTTCACATTGAAAAGCAATTTGGATATATGGCAATAGTCATATTACTTCCTTTGAATTTTTCACCAAGTAGTTCTATTTTTTTGAATTTATCCTTTTATTTATTTTGTTATTTAAATATGGTCAGCATATATTGTTATATTAGTTTTAGGCATACAACATCAGAAATTAGTACCACAATCTAGGTACAAGAATCTTCAACTAAAATATTATTTATAATAATGTAATTCCAGGAAATTATTAAACTGTTTTGTAGATCAATCAGGTTCTCAACAGGAAAAGATACACTCAAAATAAGATACTTAAGTGATTATTTTACAAAAGTGCATGTAGGGAAACCACAACAGATAGTGTAGTAACCCTGGCTGAAACTCCTTACCCATAAGAGTGAAGGAAGAGAACAGTTCATTGGATTTCAAAAGGAGAGAACCCTGTAGACCTGGCCGGTGGCCAGAGGAAACAGGCAACCTGAGGTGACCTGCCAGGGAAAGGGTCAAAAGAATAAAATACCTGCCCCTTATCTCCTCACTTATTTCCTTCTCTTCCCCATTTCCTGCCAGGGCTTCCCATTGACCAAACCCAACAGATAGCCAACGAGCATAGGAACCCCTTGATATGGTCCATGAGATCAGTTACCCAAGGCAGAGAATAAGGTGGTAAAGGATGGAGAAAGGAGGACAATGGAACTGGAAGGACAAATGGAAGATAGTGTATTCTATATGATAAATTCTTCAGTGGGCATTTGTTTAAAATTATTCTAAAAGAATATTTAATGGTAAGGGGAGAGGATCTCAATACCATGACAAGTGGAAAATAGGACCCAAGCCATCTAGAAATTATGATGCCAAATTTAAAAAACAAAAAGCAGACCATATTAATGTGTGAAATTGTTTTATTTCATTTTAATTTTTCTGTATTTTCCAAAATATCTATAAGTAGTGCATATTATTTGTTTGTCATCAGAAAAAAAATATCATTAACTAAAAAGATACTTCAACAAATAAACCTATAAACAATGGCAAGAACCAACACCCTTATGAAAAAGGAGGAAAAAAGTAAAGAGCATGTTTTCATGGCTGCACCACATATGAATCAACAAGCAGTTATTGACTCTTTGCCATATGCCAGGCACTGTTCATCTGGGTTCTGGGGACAAAATGATAGAAGAATGTGTCTTCAGGGAGCTTACTTTCGCTAAGAATGTGAGACTTTGGGTTGGAGTATGGAATTGGGAGGGGAAGAACAGTGGCTGTCCACAATGACATTCAATACAAGTTATCAGTGTTTATGGTGTGCATAAACCTCACAGAGTCAGACGAGGGCTAGGAGCAGCTGGCTGAAGTACATGCTGAGACTCTGCCTCATGTTGCAAAAACCATAAAAATTGGAAATGTTGTAGTGTTACTGTTGTTCTGGGATCTATACCAAAAGTTACATATGATCACAGTATGATTAACAGGGAGACTAATTTTCTAATATTCTTAAAGAATGACTACATGATGTCTGGGTAGAAAAAGGAAGATAGTATTAAATGTACGTGCCTCTCACAAAGTAGGTGTTCAATACATTTGATGTTGATAAAAAACAGCAAATAAACCAAGTAAACCTATTGTTTCTTTCAAAAAAAAGTGGACAGTAAGCAGAAATATTGTCCTAGGATTGAAATATGCTATAAAGCTGATTAGTTACCTGAAACCTTTAACACCATGAGTTAGATAAATTTTTAATAAAAATTATAGCCTATAGAACCTTTATAGCAAAAGCATCAGGAAAGTAAGCAATGAGTCACAGCCCCATGTAAAGACAATTAACCAGAACCAATTTGGGGCTCTTGTCAGGGCTGTATTATGGCATGTTATAGCTGGGTCAGTCCTCTTTGAATAAGAGCCATGCACTAAGTCCTAACTACCATTCCCAAAATGCCTGTTGGTGGGCTCTGGACCAGCTTGGCATCAGTGATACTGTGATTACATTGAAGAGCTGGAGCAGAGAAAGCCTAAGGCAATGAGGGTGGGTTTGGACTTTAATGAAAGACATGAGATGGGACTGTCATCCCTCCTGGGAGCTGAACATCCCTTTCAGTCTTTAAGTCAAGAAACCAATAACACAAGGAAGTGTCTTCAACTGAAGGAATGCTTGAAAGGTTCTATAAACTTAATGGGCACAAAACTTCACAGGTATCTTTTCTACATGGTCTGAGGTTTGTTTTTATATGGATTTTCCACTGCTAACATAAAAATTCTACAACCACTATAGACTTTTTGAAAGCAATGTCAGTTAATAAATATTTCTTAGTCAGTTCTAGAATTTTTTTTCAAGATGTATTTTTTAAATAGGTAGTGATTTTGCTTAAAATATAGAATAGAAATGTTACAGTACTGGAGCTGAGCCAACTGAGTTTAAAGTTCATTTAAGAGTAGAGGGGGAAGCCAGGATGCTCAGAGGGTTGGGAGCTCGCTTTGCAGCCCCAGGGACAAAGGATTGAGTCCTGGCCCCGGCCCGTGTGGACCCATATGCTGAACTGGGGTGTGCTTCCCATGTGGAAGGCCCCCAGTTCTGTTCTTGCCCCAGGTTTGGCCCCTGGTTCGAGGGGGTGTGCCTCCCATGTGGAAGGCTCCCAGCCCAGTTCCTGCCTTGTATGGCCCCTACCCACCTATGAAACAAAACCAAGTCAAAAAAAAATGATGACATACAACTATGAAGACTGCTCTGGGCCCTCCCCCTTCTCTCTGTCTCTCTCTATCTCTGTCTGCCTCTATCTCTGTCAAAAACTATAAAATAAATCTTAAAAAAAGAGTAGTGGTACAGCCTTAGGAAAATTATGACTGCTCTGTGACTCAGATTCCTCATCTGAAAAATGAGAATAATAATAGAATCTGCCTCATAGGTTGTTATGAGAACTAATTGAGTGAATACTCTCAAAGTTCCTGGCACACCATAGGCACTTTTTTAACATTAGCAATTGCTATTATTATTTAAAAGTCATACCCCAAAGAAATCACAATGCCTCAGTATTTCAAAATCTATTTTAGTTTCATATTAAAAAGCATTATTGGGGAAGCCAGGATGGCTCAGTGGGTTAAGCACTCACTTTGCAGCCCCAGGGTCCAAGGATTGAATCCCAGCCCCAGCTCATGTTGACCCATATGCTGAGCTGGGATGTGGCCCCTAGTTCAATTCTCACCTGGGTGAGCTTTCTATGTGGGAGGCCCCTGCCCAGTTCCTGCACTGCGCAGCCCTCGCCCACGTGTGGAATGAAACTATGTCAAAGGCTGATGATGTACAGCTATGGAGACTGCTCTGGGCCCTCCCCCTTCTCTCTGTCTCTGTCTCTCTGTCAAAAACAATAAAATAAATCTTTTTTTTTAAGCATTATCTTTTGAATGTCTTTGGATACTTACAAGACCTCAATTTTCAACCAGGATGAGATGATTAGGTTTCATCACCTTAAAGAGTCTAATAAATGATAATATTAGGTTCCACATCTAATTTTATTTGAGAAAAGTGAAGGCAGAATTCTTAAAATTAATGAGTTATAGGTCTTTTAGTAGGTCATAGATCATAATCTATGATGAAATAAGAGATTTGCCCTCAAAATATCTCCTACCTTTATTTTAAAAACGGAATATGAAATGGCCATTCCCTTGAAGAAATCACAAACCAGGGAAACTAATGTACAAAACTAATTATATTATTAATATGACATGTTTGTTATAAAAAGGAGGACAATATACAGTTTGCCTCTTACCATCCACTGGTAAAATATATCAGGCATTTGAAACTTATGAAAGACAAGGGTAACTACAAGGACAATGAGATTAGGTAGTTATTATCAATGTGCATTGATGCTCCTCAGAAATAAACTAGATGCTAAGGGAAATTAACAATCAACTGGAAACCAAGTGTGAAAGCCGAAGAGCTCTCTGGTAACAGAAAAATGTCCTTATCTCCTACAGAACAAAGACAGAAAAAAAATAAGAATAAGGGCCAAGATTTAATGGTCCAAGTGACTGAACTTCAAAGAAGGTTAAATGCTCAACAATGGCAGGTCTATTATGCCAAGGTCAGGGCAAGATTTCTCTACTTGGGAAAACTTAGGGCCTAACATGTAATGGAGACATCTAGGAGGATTCTTTTAAAGATTTTGATTCCCTAGACTTTTCTGAATTTTCTGAGCCCACAGAAGTGACCCGTTCCCCTAAAGAGAGCTATCACTCCCTTTTCTCATCCTGGAAGGCAACACAAAGACCTCTCATCAAGAAGGCAAAAGAATCTTCCGTGTCCCCTCCTGGCCACTAGGCCTAAAGAGAGGGTTAACTCACAACATAACCCACCTGGAAATTTGCTGAACCTGATAAGGAAGCAAAGGGATTATACCTTCAAAAGAGCAGCAAACTTGTTCTATCAAGTACCAGTATATAGCAGCGTAATATTTGTGTATGTTGGACTGGATTCTGAGGGTACCTAGTCAAGGTAACTAGAACATGAACTTAAAATAAGGAAGTGTTCATTGATTTGAGAGTTACCTCCCAAGCTACAGAATTTAACACCTTGGCAAGGACTCCCAAGAGATAGTGCAAGCTTGCTATGAAAATGGCTACTAGAAACATGGGGGGGGGGGGGGGAATGATGATGCTCTCTGAGCAAGGTTCCAATGCCAAGATTGCCCACAGCAAATAGTGGAGAAAGAGATTTAAAGACTCACCAAGTAGCCAAACTAGATATAGAGATACTACATATGCCCAGAAGCCCAGCTCAATAGAAAAGCCCAGAGGACCTATCATTTACCTGAACTATAAAGAATCTATTGGAGCAGGGGGCACCAAAGCTATAGTGTTCAGTTGTTGCTCCTCTGCAGGCCAGATGTGATAACAGAGCCTGGATCCCTAATAGCAATGGGGATGATGGGATCCCAAAACAATAGAGGATAAAATGGTAGAGGTCAACAGCTTACAGCCAGTGGGTTGCAGTAATGGTAATGGTAAAGAATGGCAGGTTGGGGAAGCCGGGATGGCTCAGTGGGTTAAGCGCTCACTTTGCAGCGCCGGGGACCGGGGATCGAATCCCGGCCCCGGCCCGTGCGGAACCATATGCTGAACTGGGAGCTCCCCCAGTTCAGTTCTCTCTCTGTCTCTGTCTCTGTCTCTGTATCTCTCTCTCTCTGTCAAAATTAAAAATAAACAAATAAAAATATATTTAAAAAAAAAGAATGGCAGGTTGGCATGGCAGTCAAGGAACCTGTAGAAAGTTATACAGATGGTTAATAGGACCCCAAATACCTAAAGGCAAAATAGATGGTTACTAACTACTCAGTTTATAGCAACAGAAGAAATCAAGGATGGATGAATGGGAGACTAAATACAGTCACCTCAACAAAAGCTATGATCCCTTGTGGAGTTTCTAGATCTGAACCAGTTTTCAGACCCAGAACCCACTGACTGACTGAAGAAGATGCCTCGCCGCCAGGAGGAAGAATTCTGTAATACCACAGCAAGTAAACACTGTAATGATTCCTCTGACTCTTCCCAAAAAGGGACCTATGACCATTTGGGGGTTAAATGTACACTGGGAAGAAGGGTATAGCCAAGGCTGTGGGACATAAGTATTTCAGGACCTGAGCAGATACCTAGAGACCTGGAGTATTTATAATCATAGACCCTTGTTAGAGTAGCTGTATATGAGGGGCAAGTAGTAAATGTAGATATAGCCAAGGTCTGGCTTACAGTGAATCCTTTGGGTCCACATATTAACCTGGTGGTTATTTCCCCAATGCCAAACTTATAGTCAGCAGTTGGCAAATCCCAATACTGAAGAGGAGTTGGGCAGGGAGGTAGAGATTAGTACTACTCTTAAAAATCTAGAAGGATCAAATGGTAGCTGCCCCCATAATATCCTCTACTCTGGCTCCTACAGAAACTAGATGGATACTGGAGCATAACAGGGCGCAGAAAACTCTTTCTATAAAGGGCCAGATAGTAAATATTTTAGAATCTGTGGGCCATATAGTCTCAGTCATGACAATTTTGCTCTCCCATTGTGATGTGAAAATAGCCACAGCAAAATGTGAGTGAGTATGGCTATGTGCTCCAACAAAACTTTACTTTCAAAAACAGGCAGTGGACCGAATGTGGCCCACAGGCTATCTTTTGCTAACTCCTGATGTAGGTTGCCACAACTTCTATAAAACAGTAACCCAACTAGAGCCACTATGTCGCATGTAGTATCTGCTAGAGCAAATTAACACAGCATCAAGTACATAGTACATGGCTGTTGATTTGGTGAATGAATCAGAAACATTTACATTTGTGTGAGATAAACATTTTTTATTTACAGTTTATCCCCAGGACTATGCTGTCTGTACTTTGTCATACTATAATCCAAAAGGATCTGGACCATCTGGATACCTCATATACTGATCCATCACATTGATAATATCATGCTAATTGTACTAGACACACAAGAGGTAGCTATCACTTAGACTTTGTAAGACACATGCCTTCTGGAATATGGGAAATAAACCCTATGAAGATGTATAAAATGGGGCCACCACTTTAGTAAAAGTTATAGGGTCTAGTGGCCAGGAGAGTACTGAACATCCCCTCCAATAACTTATTTAAAAATATGGGAAAGCCGGGATGGCTCAGCAGGTTAAGCCCTAGTTTTTCAGCCCCAGGGACCAAGGATCAAATCCCGACCCTGGCCCAGGCAAACCCATATGCTGAACTGGGGTGTACTTCCCATGTGGGAAGTCCCAAACCCAGTTCCCACCCTGTGTGGCCCCCACCCACCTGTGTGGAATGAAATTATGTCAAAAACTGATAATGTACAACTATGGAGATTGCTCTGGGCCCTCCCCCTTCTCTCTGTCTCTCTCTGTCTCTGTCAAAAACAATAAAATAAATCTTTAAAATAAATAAATAAATAATATAGTATTGCCTCTTGTATTTCCTATCACAAAAAAAAGAAAAGACAACATGTACTGAGCCCTTTTGGATTCTGGAGGCAGTATACTCTACACCTGAAATATTCAGTACAATAGCCATTAGCCACATGAAGCTACTTAAGCCTAAATTTAAATTAAATTAAAATTTCAGTTCCTTGGTTGTACTAGCCACATTTCAAATGCTCAATAGCCATGTGTGGCTAGTGGCTACCATATTGATAACATAAGAATACTTCCACAAGTGCAGAAAGTTCTATTGGAAAACACTAAGAAATGTTTCTATCCAAATACTTGGTGACCAAAGAGCAACCAGCTTAGAATGAAGCTCAGAGCAGGAATGAGTGCTGTAGCAGGTCCAAATTGCAGTGAAAGCAACCTTGCCACTTAGTCCATACAAGCCAGCAGACCATATAATAATGGTGGGCAAAGATTCTTGTTGGAGTTTGTGGCAAGCTCCAGTGAGAGAATCACAACGTAGGTCCCTAGGATTCTAGAGCAGGGTTATGCCATCTGTACTGGAGGGTAGTGGCAAGGTTAGAGTTTGGATATGACCTGGGAAGAGGTGCTGGGCGCCATGGCCAGGGTTCTAGAGCAAAGCCATGCTGCTGTCTGCCCTAGAAAATTAGAGGCTCTTTGAAAAACAACTCCTGGCTTGCCACAGGACCCTAAAGGACCTGGAAGGCCTCCTGGTCCTGCCCATGTTCATTCCAAGATATACCACTTCCATGTTACAATGGACAGCTAGGCCCACTTGGTCTTATGTTCTGGTAGGTCATATAGGACCCAACTCATGATGGACAGAGAGGTCCAGATGTATGGTTACTTGGTGTTTCATGGGAAGGCATTTTTTTATGTGCCAGGAGAAGGAGTGGTTCCATGATCACAAAATCAACTGGGCATATCCCATTCCACAACACCTAGAGCTGCAGGCCTGGCAGAGTATTGGATAAGCCTACTGAGGGCACAGAGGAAGTGTCATCTCAGAAGGAATACTCTGACAGAACGAGATACCAATATCCAAGTCACAGTACAGACACGAAATGAAATATCATTATGTAGTACTCTGTCCCTAGTAAAAAGTATGCATGGGTCTGGGAACCAGGGGATTGAAGTAGGAATAACCCCACTTAACATCACTCTCAATGACCCACTTGGGAAATTTGTGTTCTCTGTACCCAGATCTTTGCGCTCTCCAGGGATAAAGATCTAATCCCCAGAGAAGGAACTACTACCAAAAGACTAGCAAATGCCCCAATGAACTATAAGCTGCTGTCTGGACAGATTGGGCTCCTTGTTTCCAACAGCCAGAAGGCAGAAAAAGGAGTCACTATATTAGCAGAGTAATTATTCTTGATCATGAGATAAGGTAGGACTGTTGTTACACAATGAGGGCAAAGAGGAATATGGGTGGTACTCAACTAATTAATTCATTTGGATACCTCTTGGTCCTCCCTAGCACAATTGTGACTGTAAATGAGCATATACAACAATCCCTACCTGAGGATGGCATGGTAACCAAGGTCTCAGATCCCTTAGGATCTTGCTCAAACCACTACTTAAGCCACTGAGGCTAATAGACTTGGTCTGAAGGTGAGAGGAATCTAGAATAGACAATGGATAAGGGAGACAATGAATATTGATCACAGCCCAAGACCAACTGCAACAGCAGATGCCATAGTTTGTCCCACTAACCTTCTTCTAAGTTTTCTATCAGCAATAGGTTCCATTGGTATCCTGGAGAAGCTTCTTTTCCAAAATATATGGAGAAGTGGAACCAAGAATACTCTGGACTGTGGTAGGCCAGAGATGCACCATGCAGACCCCTCTTCAGGGAAGGACTTGCTGGCCAACTTCAAGGAGAGTAGGGACTCTTTGAGGGTCTGCCTCAGCTATAGATAGCTGCTTTGCCCAATGTCATGTCCATCTCACATTCAGTGAGTGAGTAAGATAAGTATATAAAGGCTCAGCCATTTCAGCCCAACATGGGACAACTCCACTGGGTAATACTCACTCCAGAGCTCCCTGATTGGCTGAGGCTTTGTCAGGCCTGCCCCACAGTACAACTTCTCCCACATCTCACTCCTGCTTCTTTCCCCCTTTCTTTCTCAGGAGTTGTTCCCCAATAAACATCTTACATACCAAACTCCATCTAAGTATTGGCTTCTAAAGAACCCAACTTGCAAGTGTGTGTGTGTGAGTGTGTGTGTGTGTGTGTGTGTGTGTGTGTGTGGAGGAGCCCAGGCCAATGGTACAACTCAGCTGAATGTAATAATATACAGAAAATACCCTTTACCCTCCAAGAGTATCCTGAGAAATTATTCCTAAGCTAACATGCGCATCATCCCAAATATCACTTTCTTCAGTGGTCAATGACTTTCCCAGGCTATAGGGAGCACCAGTGTCCATGGCAAGTGTGCACACATCACCGCAGATCTTTTGATAGTGGCCAGGTACAATACTGGAGCAATATTATACGGCAGCAAGAACAACAGCTAAAAGAACTGTTCAGCTGACTACATAGGTTTTCTAGTCCTTCCTCCATGGCAGGACAGTGACCAAGACTAAGTGCTAGGAATAAGTAACTATGCTTGAGGTTTTAAATTTTACTTGTGTGGGAATGCTGAGATAGCTCAGCCATTGAGCGCATGCCTCTCAATCACGAGGTACAGGGTTTGATTCCAAGTCCTGGTCCATATGCTGAACTGTAGTGAAACTGGTAACCGCCAGAATGGCTCAGCAGCAAATGTTCGCACCTCCCATGCAGGAGGACTCCAGTTCAGTTCCCGCCCCTCACGGCCCCACATCCACCTATGTGGAATGGAACCCTGTCACAACTAATGATGTACAACTGTGGAGACTTCTCTGGGCCCTTCTCTTTTCTCTCTTCTCTCTTCTCTCTTCTCTTTCTCCTCTCTCTCTTTCTCTCTCTCTCTCTTTCTCAAAACAATAAAATAAATCTTTAAAAAAAAAATCCTACTGTGTGAGCTAAAACTCTGAGATAATGATCATCATCATAGACTGATAGATAAGATAGGTGAGAGATAAAAGAGAGATATTGTTGTGTATTAGAGCCACAAGTTCATTTGACTTGACTATTAGAAGTAATGTGGACTCATTTTGTACCTCTAAACTGATTAAACAAAGCATACTGGCAACTATTAACTTAAAAAAGCAGATTATAGAATAGTATGCTTAGCATACTAAGTATGCTAAGCATACTGTTATGAAATGTGCATTAATATGTTAATAGGAAAAAAGATCAGAAGGCCACAATGTTGTTAGCATTGATTAGGTCAGGACGGTGGATGTTTATTGTATTGTTTTCTTGTCTGTATCATCTAAACTTTCTATGATGAGTTTGTATTTTGGTAACAAAGAAAAACAGTTATTGTTTTAAATTTACTGAAGTGGTGAACCTGTTTTCCCTCAACAGCTTCAATTTTTTTTTAAGAATGGGGTGCATTCTTTTTCTAAGAAATACAAATACTTCCCCCAGCATTCATTTTCAATAATCAGAACAAGGCTGCCAGGTTGAAGACCATTTCAGATGTCAATCTACAAACTTGTCTAGATTGGCAGGAACTAAGCCATGGAACACTTTAATTACCTTCATAACCTTGATTACAGAAAGGAGATATCTCCTTTGTGATTTCTGCTTCTGACAGGAGAGTGTTATGGGCAAGACCTCGGATGCTCACCGAATCCCCCAGCCCCTTCCATGAGGATTATTAAAGAGCAGGAATCACACAAAGGAATTGTGCAAATAAACATGGTATCATCCATATGCTTTGAGAGCTCATCAAGCCCAAAGGGCCATCCCTTCTGCAAGATCACTAACAGCTGTCCCTGTACCACCAGATTGAACATCTCTGTAATGGGGAAATCCACTTCTACTGGCAGTCCCACTTGGGTATACTTCAGGTACTTCAAACACAATGAATCCAAAACTAAATTTACCACCTTTTATTCTCCAAACAGCATATTTTATGTGTTCTATTGTTGCTCCTGCCCCTCAACTCCAGTAGACCATGAGCAAGTCAGTGACCCTACCTCATTTCTCTATATGATGACCAGTACCTCAGACAGTACAGATAGTATAGCAGTTACTCAATACACCCTGTGGAATTACTATTGAATGAATAACAGGCAATCCCAATGATTTTCTTTAAAAATCCAGGTCCCTTAGTAAGCTTTTGTCTTTGATCAGCTTGTTTATTCAATTTCTGCTGCCCTTCTTTTGATTGTGATGCTGTGCTATCTTGAAAGCAGTTGGTTTCTGTCAATTCTCTTTTGCTAATTATCTCAGTACCCACATTCAAGGTCATCCATCTCAAGGAGCCTATTGGGTGTCAACATTCTACAAAGAGTCATATTCTTCTGCTAACCCTCCTAAATAAGATTTGACAGAGAAAGGCATTTTTGAAATGTAAAGGTGAAAGAGTAGCTCAATATAATAAAAGCTCAGTAATTTGAACTAAGTGCAAGCAAGGTCAGTCTGATAGTGAAAAGTACAAATTATGAAATCATTTTTTTAATAGCGAGAGACTGTTCTCACATATAGAAGGGCTATAAGCAAAACTAAATATGTGCCTTTAAGAAAAAATTGATGGCATATTATAGTTGGGAATAGAGAGGGAGAGGCAAAGACAACCAGAGGCAGAAAGAGGCAACTGGGCTGAGGCGAGGGCACAGGACACCAGGACAAGCCAACTTCAAGAACACAGCCTCTTTGTAGAGGTTGCCAAACTACCCAGAAAGACGATAGATTGCTTAGGAAGTATGAAGGGAGAAATGTTGCCCATGTTTTGACCTGACCTGAAGTTATGACCAAATAGATACAGGGTTCAAGGTGAAGCAGGCATCAGTGCAGCAGTGAGAGGGGACTGTCGTTTGGTAGTGAGTATCTACTGGACATCTGAGCTGAGCCAGGCTCTGGAAGGAGCATACATACCATACAAGTTTCAGGCATAGGACCAAGGCTGCTCACCAAGGCCCATAGTCCATGAGGACACAGACCATGAAACCCTGAAAGAAATAATCAAGACCCCATGACAGCACATGATAATGAGATACAGTCAGACTACAAAAACCAGGTCTTTATGGACCAGCAGAAACCATCATGGAGGACATGACTCTCAAGTGTAGTCGAGTGAGTGAGATGTGGTTAGAAATAAAAGAGGAGGGAAGAAGGTTCAGCAGCAGAACAGTGTGAGCACAACCCAGAAGTGAGGAGGTGGGTAGACCATACTGGGGGTAACAGCTAAGGAGTCTGTGCAGGCTCCTTGCAGGGGACTGCCGGGTAAGAAGTCCAACCAGCTGAGACAAGTTAAGCAGTCGCTGCGTGCCAAGCACTGCTCACAGCACCAGACAAACAGCAGTGAACAGGACAAACAAGACCCCTGCTCAGAGAGACTTATCAGGAGCCATACCAGCTAGCATTTAGGAGAAGCAGAGATCTTATTGAAAAACTGGTAGCAAGATGAAAACACACATAATGAAAAGAGGAGAGGTACAAATAAACCCATCCCTCTTACACACCCCCCACCCACAACATGCCCCTCTCACCCAAAAAAAATCCACAAGTATTGTACAGCGATAAGGGCAAGGAAGAGGGAGGTGGTTACCTAACCCAGTAGTAACAATCAGCTCTGCCATTGTATTTCTCTACAACTCTACACTACCTGGCAAGGTAGGTGAATCCAAGTTAAAGAAAGAAGGAGGTAAGATGGAGAAGACCCTCCAAAATAACGATGCCCCTTTAAAGAGACCACCAAATCAGAATAAATGTACTGCTGATTCTTTTTTTTCTTGAGAAATGCTAACTCATGCCATAAATTATATCTCTATTGACTTATAAAATATTGTGTCAAACATTTGCAAATCAATCTAGTTTCTAGAAAAAAAAGTTTTGGATTGAATAGTTTCTTAGTTGCATGGAAGAACTCTTCATAGAATAAACTAAATTGAGAATAATAATAAGTCTTTAAACATTTTTATTCTTATCTATTTCTTCTCTTTTTACCAAAATAGTCAATGACAGGTTCATCTAATTTTCAGTTGCAAATATTATTTTAGAGAGCTGCCACCAAGTGTAAACATTTTCATTTACTTTATTTTAAATTGCACCATTTTATTGCAAATTACTCAATGTCAGGGACATGGACAAGGGGCAATATAACTCTGGAAGAAGTCAAAATATTGTATAAGAGACTAGCAAGCTATCATGGCAAATTGGGCATGACCCATCATCCCTGCACCATGACCCCAGCCCCTATACCATGTTTCTCAAGCTCCTGTGACTGAATCATAAATCTGGAAAACTCATTTTGGTAAGTGTGGGAAGACAGATCTTAATTGAAAAGTTCATTTCTAATGAAATGTGAGGTGGTAAAAGGTTGGGCTGGCAGAGTAGATCATTTGGGTCTTTATTAATAACACCCATTCATTTTAATTCAGTGAAGCAAGTAATTGGCATCAAACTTTTCAAGTTCACCACACATTCCTGTGCCTGGAATCCCTAATATTTTTAAAACTTTTCTTATTTGGTAGTAGATGTTTGAATAATTTGCATTTTAACAAGAGGTTACTTGTAGCTGACTTATACTAATTATAAATGTATTGGGTTTTACTAAGCCAGTGGTACCCACCAGCAAGTGACAAATCTTTTTAAGTCTTAACTTGAATTCTCTGTAATTATTCTGCAGTCAGCTAAGACTCCAGCAAAGAAATGAATGAAGCCCCTTGAGATTACTGCACCTTGAATAATCAGAGGCAGTCCACGGGGTCAATTACTGTTTCAGTTTGTTCCCTGGCTACTGCACGTATTAATAAATCCGTTTACTGGGGGCTCAGAGGATGCCTTGATAGCATATGTTCCATTGCCTTTATCTCTGCAACTGCAGCCATTCTGTGATGCAAGACCCCAGGGGCTCAAACAGACCATTTCCCTGGGAAGAGAGGATGCTGCAGAAGAGCTGTGTTTACGAGGAGAAGACAAAAGAAAACTTTCTCTTACTCACAGGATGAAAGAGAAGCAGAATTGTTGGCTTAGTAAAAAGGCATGAGTTTTCTAATTCTCCTTGGCTGATATAACTACCCAGCCAATCACACCAAATGAGTTTCGTCTGGGGCCTTATACTTAAGGAACTTAAGCTTAAGAAACATGTCATGCAGCTCTCTACAGCAAGAAAAGCAATGTAGAGTAGCAAAAGAGAAGAAATAAGAGAGAAAAGTAGGAGGAAGAAGTCCTATCATGAAAGTAAAAACAAACAAGTACACAAGTTACCCATGAAGCTCTTATCAGAGTAGAAGCTGACATACCAGTGCCTTCATATGAGCTGAGTAAATGAGCATCATGTTTCTGGTTTGAATGATTTTTTATGACCTACTGGATGTTCATAAGGTTATAAAAATAAATAAGAATAGCCACTGTCCTCAATCACGCAAAGTTCATAGAAAAAGACATATACAACATTATTAGTAAGCAAATAATGTAGATAAATATTCAATCAAACAGAGCTCAATAATCTTGCAGGATTCAAGAAGCAAACATTAAAACTCGGGCATTTCCAAGCCTGGCTATGTATTAAAATTATAGCACAAAACTTTTTTGAAAATACAGATGCCTTGGTCCCGATCCAAACTCCAGAGGATAAACTCCTGAAATCTACATTTTTAACTAGCCACCCTGGCACCAGAAGAGGCTCAAATTTTGAAACTTATGCAGCCATTATCCTAACTTTCTCAGTTCTAAAGAAAGAAAAGATCATCTTTATTCGAGCAAACACTTCCTTGGTCAATCTAAAACCCAGAGTAACATTATCGCAGTTCACTTTATCCCAATCCTCTGCTACTCACAGTTTGTTTTCTTTGATACAGTCAGGGATAGGAAGGAAGAAGAGGGGATATCAGATTTTCTACTTTAATGCATATTTCTGCGAGTGTGAGGAAGGCTCATCAGGCAGTACTGTGGAAATGCATTTAGATTGTCTCTAAGGGCAGCTGGAAACATTTGGGAATTAAAGCAGGTAGTGTGCCAAGATGATTTTAGTATAAATGAGTTCACCACAATGACCACACCTCTACTTGGCAATAATGACAGGACTGGATAGAACTCTGATCCCTGAATTCCCAGTAAGCTCTTCCCACAAGAACTAACCTGTCCCTCTTATTGGCGCTGGCTGGCATGAATGGAAGCAAGGCACACACGGTCTAGCTCTCCCGCCAGGACACTTATTTACATGGGAAAAAACACATTCTCACTATGTACTTAAGATACATGGTCTCAAGGTTATCTACTTTTTAATCAACCAGAAAGCTAAACTTCACGTTTAGTAGTTCTATGTCCCCTGAAAAACTCTGTGGTTAATGAATACATACTGACATAGTGAGTCGCCATCCTTGGCCTGTGAACTAATCTAAAGTTGGAAGAGACAGAGCCTGACCCTCCAGGCTGCTGGTGGTCATGGGGCAGGACTGTTTAGCATCCCAAAGTGGGCCAATATGGAAAGTATAAGCCAAAAAAGTCTTTGTCTGGGAAAGCCAAACAGGGGCAGAGAAGTATTACACATATTCTCGGTCTCGTTGGTCTAAGGAGTGACAGTCAAGATGAGTAGGAGCCTCAATATGACAGGACAAAGTGGATGCAGGGTCATCAACCTGTTGTGCTTTTATTTTCAACGATCTGCAAATTGGAACTCTCTTCTGTTGCTGGTAGAGATGTGAAATGGTGCTGACTCTGTGGAAAGCAGGTTAGCAGTTCTTCAAAAAGTTAAACATAGGGGAAGCTGGGATGGCTCAGTGGGTTAAGCACTCGCTTTGCAGTCCCGGGGAATGAGGATCAAATCCTGGCCCCAGCCTGTGCGGACCCATATGCTGAACTGGGGAGTGCCCCCAGTTCAGTTCTCTCTCTGTCTCTGTCTCTGTCTCTGTGTCTCTCTCTCTGTCAAAAACAATAAAAATTTAAAAAATTAAAAAAAGTTAAACATAGGGAAGCCCAGATAGCTCAGCAGGTGAAGATCTCGCCCTGCAGCCTCAGAGTCTAAGGATCAAATCCCGGTCTTGGCCTATGGGGACCCATATGCTGAACTGGTGCGTGGCCCCAGCTTGGTTCTTGCCAAGGCTCCCAGCTTGGTTCCCACCCTGTGTGGCCCCCCGCCCACCTGTGTGGAATGAAAGCCACCCACCTGTGCAGGACAAAACTATGTCAAAAACTGACCATACAACTATGGAGACTGTTTTGGGCCCTCCCGCTTCTCTCTATCTCTGTCTGTATCTCTATGTCAAAAACAATAAAAAATAAATAAATACATAAATAAATCTTCAAAAAGTTAAACATAGAATCACCATATGACCCAGCAATTCTACGCCTAGGTATAGACCCCCCACACACAAAAATTAAATTAAAAACAGATACTAAAACAAATACTAGTATACTAATGTTCATATTAGTACTATTTACTACAGTAAATAGGTAGGAAAAGCTCAAATGCCCAGTAACAGAAAAATAAAGATTGTTTATCCATTCTTCTGTTAATGGGCATTTGGACTATACAATGGAATATTATTCAACCATAAGAAGAAGTGGAGTACTGATACATGCTATGATGTAGATGCACCTCACAAACATTATGCTAAGTGAAAGATGCAAACACAAAAGGTCACTCACATATTACATGATTTCATTTATATGAAATATCCGAGATAGATATATCCATAGAGACAGAAAGCAGGTTAGTAGTTGCAGGGTGCTGGAGGGAGGGGTTTTGTGGGGTGACCCCTTAATAGGTATGGGGTTTTCTTTTCATGTGACAAAAATGTTTTGGCATTCAATAGGGGTCATGAAAAAAATGTTCTGGGGGTTACGCCAGGATAGCTCAGCAGTGGAGCGCTTGCCTTGCAATCACAAGGTTCAGGGTTCAATCCCCGGCCCCAGCCTGTGCAAACCCATATGCTAAACTGCAACGAACTGGTAATCACCAGGATGGCATGGCGGCAAAGGCTCTTACCTCTAATGTGGGAGGCCCCCCGTTTGGTTCCCGCACCCCATGTCCCCACATCCACCTGTGTGGAATGAAACCATGTCAAAAACTGATGATGTACAACTATGGAGACTGCTCTGGGCCTTCCCCCTTCTCTCTCTCTTTCTCTCTCTTTCTCTCTCTTTCTCCCCGTCCCCTTCTCTCAAACAATAACATTAACCTTTTTAAAAGATGTTTTAGAATTAGAGGTCATGGTCCCACAACAATGTGAATGGACTAAATAAATGTCGCTAAAATATACACTTTAAAGTGGTTATTGTTTCATTATGTAGATTTTTTCTCAATTTTTAAAAAATCCATCTGCCCTGAGAGAAACCCAAGTCTACAAATTACTGAGTGTTGGATGTACTGTGAAGGCACTGTGATTTGGAAATGAGGAACTGAGGGCCCTGATGTCTGGATGAGGATGGAAGCAGGAGAGCAAAGGGCAGAGTTAAGCAACTGGGGGTTTCCTAGGAGCTATGTCTCTAAAACAGCACATGGTCTTCACAAGCAAGATTCCTCTGTAGAAAATGACCCAAGCAGCTGATAGACTGCCTCGGGCCTCAGAAGTGGGCGGGGTAGGGAGGGGCACACACATAGGATAACATTTCATTAAAAGCACAAGATGGTAACAAGTAGATATTATGCTGAAGGAAGGTCCACTTTAAAGCCTTTCTGTCTTTTCACTTTTGCTTAAAGGAGTTTTAAATAAAGAACTGCAGTTTAATCTTGCAATTCCATAATTAATAAAGAAAAGAGCTAATCTTTGGAAGAAACTGAATAAACTACTCATTTGAAAATGTCAAGGTCACTAAGAAGACCTCCCATGAAAACTCAAAATTGTATTTTCCAGTATTGATTATTATTCCTGTTTCATATATATTAATTAGGTAACTTTAAGCAATTGCTGTCACTTCTCTGGACTGTGAAACGAGGTATCATTCAGTCCTACTTTGCCACATTACAGATGAAGAAATCAACCATCAGTGACCCCCTTATAATTCTAAACATGCTGCCATGAAAGATCCATTCCTTTTGGTTTGGGAGGCATTTTGTTCTAAGGAGACTATTTTAAAATGCAAATGTCCCCAAAAGGGTTGTGTTATAATTATGTTTTTGTTCATCTCTACACTGTTTTCTAATAGCCAGTTGAGAAGGAGGGAGGCATTATAATAGGATAGATAGATGGTAGATTCCCAGAGACAAGAGGAATGGTAGAAAGGATAAAGACCATAAAAAGAGAATATGAATTTCAATGATTGACTTTGTTTCTGCAATTTTACTTATAGTTGGAATGACTAGGAAACATC
This sequence comes from Craseonycteris thonglongyai, assembly GCA_004027555.1. Classification (NCBI taxonomy): domain Eukaryota; kingdom Metazoa; phylum Chordata; class Mammalia; order Chiroptera; family Craseonycteridae; genus Craseonycteris; species Craseonycteris thonglongyai. Next base: position 46,459 of record PVKE010002752.1, read on the forward strand.
TCAGAATCAGTCTGACTTTCTGTAAGACAAGTAGCTTCAAGGAACTTTACTCCTTTTTTTTAAAGGTAGCAAATAAGTAGCCTCCTTTAATATGTGACAAAAGCCTTTTTTTTTTTAATTACTATCCTCTAGAAACTAAGGTTTATTTAAAAATAAAATAGATCAATGGAACAGAATAGAAAGCCCAGAACCATATATATATATATATGAACACCGACTTAAAAAATTAAGGTGGCACCACAGAGCAATAGAAGACAAAATTGTCACTAAAGTATGCTGGAACAATGGAGTGTCCACATGGTAAACAATACAATTTTGACTCCTACCTCATCTGTGCAAAACTCAAATCCAGGTAGAGTATAAGCCCAAATATGAAAGACAAAACAAAGGACAACAGAAAAATATTTTTAAAGAGAATACAGTCTAAGAGATTGTTGTCCTCCAAGTCAGAAAAAGTATTCTTAAATAGAACTCACACACAAAGGCACAAATAGTAAAAATGAGGCAAACCAGAAATGCTGTATTTGACTATCTTTGAATTAAGAACTTATATTTATGAAAAGACACTATAAAAGAGAGTGAAGCAAACTAAACTGTGAGAAATGTATACTTGCAACACATTTTTTCAACAAAAAGCTTTATCCAGAATATAAAAGAAATACCTATAAATCCATTTTTTTTTTAAACAGATAACCAGCAGAAAAATGAGCAAGATTTGAACTAGCACATCTGAAGAGAGACTATTCAGGGCTGAATAAACGTGAAGTGGAAGACCAACTTCAAACTCATTGTTTTGGAGAAATACAAAGTAAAACCACGATGAAATACTAATGTATCCACCAGTATAGCTAAAAATTTTTAAATGCTAAGTGTCAAAGAGAATGTGTAGCAAATAAGAACTCTCATGTACTGCAGGTGGGAATGTCCATTAGAACAATCATCTTGGCAGAGTTTGGTCCTGTCTACTAAAGATGAAGATATATATACTTCATAATCCAGCAAATCTACTTCTGGATATATGCATATCTAACTGAAATGTGCACATATCACACCACAAAAGCACATACTCTTATAATCATAGTGTTATTCTTAAGAGCCTAAAAATAATGGCTCAAATTATCCAACCACAGTAAAATAGATTAATTATATATTTGTACAATGAAATAATATACATTGAAGTTAGTATATACTATTTCTGTGTTGAATCATACAGTTGAATATCACAGAATTTTGACTAAAAAAAAATCAGAGAAAAAAGAATACATATGCTATAAATTTATTCATATAATATTTAAAAACAGGCTAAAGTACAGTATTAAAAGTCTGGGCTGTGGTTAACTTTGGAGAGTAAGCAAGAATAATGACTGAGAGGGGACACAGAGGAAGGTTTTGTGGGGGCTGGCACCGTCCTCTGTTTTCCAAACTGGGTGGTGATTAAATGAATGTTTATGATGACTCGCTAAGCTGTACACTTAGATTTTGTATATTTTTCTATGTTTGTCATATATAACAATAAAAAACATTTTTAAGTGAATATTCTTCAATCCAGAAATTTTACTTCCAAAAATTTAACCTAAAGAAACAAATTGACAAAAGGTAAACAATAATATTCATTGCAATGTTATTGACATGGTAAAAAATTAAAATCTATCTAAGTGTTCAACAATATGATATTAGTTCGATAAATAGAATATGTCTACGCAGTGGATATAATACATCTATTAAAATTGTTGCTGTAAATCTCTATTCAGTTATTTGATATACAGCTTTCATATAGAAGGATATCATATTGTATTAAGTGAGGAAAATGGTGTATAGCATAGGATAAGTTGTTTAACCCTAATTTTGAAAACATATACATAGAAAATAATAATAAAATAATCAATATGTTTGTAGTTATTATCCAATATAGTACAAATTTAATTATTGTTTTCTAATTTTTCTATAAACATAGATTACTAACGTTTTAAATAATAATAGCTACAAACACAAACTGTGTGACAAATATTAAGAAAGATGTAAAACATGTTTTTCTTATTTAATCTTCACAAAAACCCAAGAAGCTAAACACAATTATCTGAATTTTGCAGTTAAGGAGACTGAAGAAAAGAAATGTAGTAGATCAAAGAACAGAAGGTGGTAAAAGTATTTAACCAGGGTCTGTCCAGCTCCCAGCAAGCACTCCTTTCTACCACATCATACAGCAAGGGTGTATTAAGAGTTAGTTTCACAGCCAGACTTTGTACTCAAATCCCTTTATTTTGCTTTAAAGCAAGAATTTCTATAAGCTCACAAAGTAGCACACAAAGACCAGCTTAAAAAAATAAAAAATAAAAATCTTTGATAGATACTAGTTGTGATGTAAAAAGGGAATAACTATTATCATTTATCACATGATCACCATGCTATAAGAACTTGCTGAGTATTGTGTTTAAACCTCATTATCTTGCCCTAAACTGACTGCATTAACGACCCTACTCTTCCTCTCTCCTTGTAGCCACATTCTTTGCATGATCTTGTAGTGCCCTCCCATTGTGACTCAGAGCTTCGAAGTGTGGCCTCTATCAAGAGAGGATAAGCAACCATAAAGCAATCTGAAGCTTGAACGGTGCTTCTGTGTTTCTGTTGGCTGTTCATGCCCGTTGCCATCGCCCTGAGACTATGCCCCAGCTAGCCTGCTGGAGGATGAAAGACACAGGCAGCCCAGCCCATTGCCCAAGTCATCCCAGAGGAGGCCACCTCAGATTAGCCAATAGCCAGTCAACACCCAGACATGCGATCAAGCCCAGTTAAGATCAGCAGAGCTAACAAGCCAGCATCCATGTGACTCTGGGCACACTGAGATTTTGTGGTTATTTTTTATGTAGCAGTACTGTAGCAAGCTGATATAAATTTAGGAGTTAAATAGTACTACTATTATTCCTTTTTTACATAGAAGAAAACTGAGGGTCAGGAAAATCACATAGCTAAGTACACAGTGGAGATGGGATTTGAATCCAGGTATGTCTTAATCCAAAGGAATTGCTTTTAATCATCATACTATGTTGCCTCTACAAATGCATGCCCAGCTCTAATTTTAAATGGAGCTCCCATAATGTGTATGTGCATGTACACATACAGATGCTCATTGACTGAAAATTTAAAATTTGGAAGCAGTATTTATAAGTAACTCAAATATCTGATCTATGTTTAGCACTTTTTAAAAACTGATTGATCACAGTCCTTGTATTTTCAACCAACAATTTTGTGCATGGGGATGCTGGTGTTTTCCTCTCTCTCCTATACTCTTTCTGATGTAGTTCACAGGCATTTAATTCCTCACAGATGCCTTCAGAGCTGACACGTATCCCAATATTAATGTGCGTGCTTCAAAGATTTATCCTAAAAATGCTGATGACACCAATAGAAGATGTAAGATTTGACCTTCACTTACACGGTGATTGGCATTGACTATAATTCCTTATGAGATTTCACATAATCAACATGCTGATGTGTGCAGCTAGAGTACATAATCAGTTGCTCTGTATCAAAAATCACCTTGCAGCAGGGCAAGGAAACAAATTCTCATATTTAATGAGCAGGAGAATCAGATATTTGATATACAGCTTTCAATAGTCCAAGTTAAGGACGGGCAGGAATAACAAGTGGATAAAAGACACATTTTCCCAAGATACTGGTCTCAAATAGCAGAAAGCTCTCTAGTGGTTTGGGACCAGGTGCAGTGAACTAGGAGTCTGTCCCCTGGAGGAAAGCTTGGTGTGTGCACAAGTGTGAGGGGGAGCTGGAGATGTGCCTTCTCATCGCAACCCCACCTCAGACTAAAGACAGCTTCCTTTGCTTCCCAGGTCACTCTCCACACTTGCTCAGTCTACTCAGTGCCAGGAGATTGACAAAATAGACTTCCATGCCTCTGGCTTCCAGTTGCGTTTGTGGGATAAAGAAGTACCAGCAACAAGTCAGCAGGATAGAAGAGAGGGAAGTGGAGGTGTTTATTTCCCTGGCTTTCTCCCTGTGGTGTCACAAAGGAGTGGCTGTGTCCCTCCACAAAGGTCTTAGCTCCTTTCAGACAGACCCCTTGGCACACCCTTCTCTATCTCTGCATTCTGCTAATTGCTTTATCCTTCAGACCTAGAAATAGTAACAGCCTCACTGCTCATAGCTCTAGGATTCTGCACCACTTCTTATGGCTTTTCCCTGCACCATGTGCAAGCCTTTGTAAATATGCCTTCTCTTCATTAAGCCTTCCTTGAAGTACCCTGCTTTGAGTGAGCTAGCACGAATCAACTCTGCGACCCCAGGGAAGTCCTCTCACCATGTGTCATCTTCCTTATGTATAGAAGGGAGAAAATCTCCCCTTGTATGGGGGGTGGGCAGATATTTTCTTAAGATCCTAATGCCAACATCTCTGAAAGGGTTAAATATTACAGAATTGGCATAAAGACATTATGCCAAGTCTAGTTGATAACTTAAAGCCTTACCGGCATTGTAAGAACAGAAGGGAACTGTATGCTAGAAATATGAGGAGGGGTGGAAGTAAGTGAAGTATCAAATTAAACCTAGGGACTTAGTATGAAGAAAAAGAAAAACACAGTGGAGGTGAGAAGCAGCAGAAGCTAGACTTTCTATGAACTACCACCCTTTGTAGGATCAGTTCTGACAGTGAATCAGATATCTTAATCACCTTCTTATTTTCTGCTCCTTTTCGTCACCATCTCTTACTGGAGTTCACTCAGGGAAATCTTCACTTTGTTGAAAATTGAGGTATGTTCAACTTTCTGGCATAAAAGATGAATACGCTTAATGTTGAAAAAACTGAATGCAAAGTGAGAAGAACTTCATTCAGCTCAACCCTTGTTGGCACGGTGCCCATACTCCCTCCTGAAACTCTCACCTGACCAAGCGACTTGGTCCCTAAAATTGTGCCCAGCTAGCCTTTCACATTGTGATCTTAACTGATAGGTAAATCATTAACTCTTACTAACATTCATTTATTTGTTCAGCCTTATTTATTATATACCCACTATGGGCCAGGAACTCTCCTAGGCAAGGGTGAACGAGAAAGACAAGGTTCCTTCTCTCCTACAGCTTATATTCTAGTGCCATCGTCCATAGGCTATGTATAATTTTAAGAGCAACTCTTAAGCAGGGAAAACAAAAGCCACTGATATTCATTTACAGTAGTCTTTACATGCTAGCTCAAACATCAGTGACTACTGAGTATTCAAAAGGAGAATTTCAGGTCACTAAATCCAACCCCTCCCTCCTCACAATCTCAGCACCCCACTCCCCACACAGACACTACAAATGAGGGAACAGACTGTGTGACCTTGAACAAATATCACACCCTCTTTGTCCCTTAATAAAGGACAGAAGCAGCACTAGAAGCCAGCCCCCTGACTCCCACCACGCTTCATCCCTGAGAGCTCATTTCTCCTGGGGTTGCCTGGCACCGTTACCCTCGAAGCAGCTGGGAGATCCCCTTCGAAAGGTATCGCCTCTTGGAGCCTTCACACCTGCTGTTGGCCTCTCAGGCCATCTTCCACTCCTCCTGCAAGGCTCACCACAGACTCTTCTCTTGGAACTTCCAGACCTGGCTGGTCCCCCCTGTTGTGGGCACCCGAGTAACCCACTGTCCCCCATTGACATCACTCGTCATTCACGATTCCTGGGCCCAAACTGTCTTCCCACTAGATGATAAGGCCTGTGAGGCCTGAACCTGTCTCTCCCCTGTGCCCAGCGTAGACGGCAGGCTTGCTCAAAAGATTTGTGAATAGGTGGAACTTATTTGTCAAGGAAACCAGTGAGAAAACTGCGCAGTGTTCACAGAATTTTACATGGTAGAAAACTCTTAAGAATGCATCCGTACTACACCTGATTTTTTTTTTTAATCATAATACATTTGATCATGTATTTAAATAAGAGAACAGAAGGCTACCCTCTCTGGTCTTCCTCAGTGAGGAACTCTGACAGGTTCTGCTGCCCACTCATTTTTCTCATTCCCTTTTCATGGTCCTGCCTTCTCTTGTGCCAATGGCAATTAACACAAAACAGTCCCTTCCCTTCCCTCCCCCCAGGGCTGCGCAGAACACCAGTCTCCCCGCTTCGGAAAAACCGTGTCCTCCTGGAGTCTAAAAGGGAGAAGAGAGGATTCAAAGGAAGGGGGCCTTTTCCCTGCAAGCCCACGAACTGCACCGTCCTCAGGGTGGAGGAACGACGACAGAGAAACACAGATGGCACGCTGGCAGTTGGATTAATTAATGTGATTGCATCCCAGTAATGTTTCCAATGAGATATTCGTGTAATTCATGCTAATTCAGAAATAATTGAGGCTCGTGTTTCTAGGAGAAAGTCATGGCATTTTGCTTTTACCTGAATTCCTCCCCCTGCCCTCGAAAGAGGTCATTTTTACTATTCCATATTCAATTATTCATAACCACACACTCATGGATTTAGAGCCGTAAAAGGTCAGCCCTCTCGGATTCTGCAATTGTTTTCTTCTGAAGCCAGAAGCGTCCCATGAATATGCACACACACACAATCCTGACACGTCCCTCACTGTTCATTAACAGTGTGTTCACTGTATATTTCAAAGTCAAACAAATAATACCTGTCATGAACATGAATTTTTAATATCTCCTATATTTCATTTTAAATGAAATGTCAAAATGATGGAAAATATTTCCATGGAAGTTTGGAAAGGGCAACAGCACACCAGTGTTGCCTTGTGAAATTCGGCAGTGGTGCAAAAACATCGTTACAACAACAGCACTGCTGCGGAAGTCAGATGGGTTTTCGGTATTTTACTGCCTTTGTCATTCCCGGGAAATGTCAATGTGAGATCTGTTTGCCGAGTCAATATGCTTTGGGGGGCTGATGGGACCGCTGTCCTCTTTTCATCTGAAAACGGTTCTGTTTGTTTCCAGCCTGTTCCCATTTCCTGCTTTTGGTTCTCCAACTGCTATTTCTTTGCAGGTGCCGATCCTGCTAGCATGTGTGCTCTTTGTGCCTTTTTGTTCTTTAACCGCTACTTCCCGTTTTCAATGGAAGGAAAATCAATCAGCCCTGACTTCCCTCCCTTTTCTCTCCAACCCTCCATCCGAATGGACTGGTGCGCCGCTACCCCCGCCCCTGTACACCAGCACCCTCAGGAATGCTTAGGACTGGTGTGCGGGGGAGGGGGTGCATATTCTCCCTCATGCAGCTATACACACACACACACACACACACACACACAACCACAGCAGAAGGCTGTGGGCAGCTACAAGATTTTCCTGTGCCCTAATTACATGACCCCACACGGAAAGGGCGAAATGAGATTGATTCTGCTTGAGAAATCAGTGTGAAAGGTAGAAAGAGAAACATGACTTTGCAACTAGTCTGTGCAGGGAGATTTGCACATGAGCCAGCAGTCCCTGGAACACAGCCGTGGCTCTCCTGTAATCGACTCATTATAAAGGAGAAATGCTGATGGACCAGAGCTGGACAGAAAGACTGGGAGGCAGAGTGACAGGAACCGGAACCATGGAAATGGATGCGGAGGGAGAGAAGAGAGAACCCACACACAGGCAGGAGAAAGAAGCCAATGGTAAATGAAGATGATGAGAATAAAGTCACAGAGCCAGAGTCCTGGGTCAATACTGCTACAGGAGGACTGCTCCACATTTACTTAATGATAACCTGAATGATTTCATCAACATGAAAAATGAAAACCTTTCACTCTTCTGAAAACAAGTCTCTCTTGGCTTGTTAATTTGAGAAACAGACCCCTCAGGAGGAGTTGGCTGCCTCCTATGTGCACAGCTCCCAGGGAGAGATGTCGTTTAGCTGGGTAGCAAGGCACAGAAAATGATGGGCTACCTTGTTTCAGAGAGTGTGGGAGACAGAATCATGTCCACAGGGCTTCCCAGCCATTCCCTGAGGTCTTCTTTATAAAGGCCCACTACCTAATGTTATGTACTGATCACCAAATAAACATAATACATTTGTTGGGCCATTACTTGTTTCCCCCAATTTTTCCATTACTGGCTGATATACCTCAGAACCATACACAGCTTCTGACCAGTGTTAGGTAATCACTCTTTCCACACAAAAGCTAAGAAACAGATGTTCTTGTTAGACCCTCTGCCATTTCAGAGGAAAATACAGAATTACCATGTGACTTCTAGAGATTCAGAAACTGCTCATAGAGTCCCAGCACAACATGCATTGACCTCTATGCTCAAAGGATCCTAGATTAGAAACCACTGATCAACTGTGATTTTTGTCTAGAAGTTGGTTGACCCTCTGGTAAACCTATAAAGACGTTCACTCCAATCCCTTGTTTCTATGACTTTTTCCCTTTCTGTCATCGCCCCTCCAACCCTTCTTTAGATGTCTAATGTCTTCCCTACCATATCAGAGCTTTAATCAACTTATTATTTTCACTTTTTTTTTAAATTGTATTTTGTTTGAGAGAAAGAGAGAAAGAGCCTAGAGCAGATTTCATAGCTGCACATCACTAGTTTCGTTCCACACAGGTGGATGTGGGGCCACATGGGGCGGGAACCAAACTGGGAGGTGAGAACCTTCACTGCCAAGCATTCCCAGCAGTTACCAGTTGTGCTGCAGTTCAGCATATGGGTTTGCATAGGGTAGGGCTGAGACTCGATCCCCAGACCTCATGGGGGCAAGACAAGAGCTCAACCTGTTGAGCTATCTCAGCATCCCCTGTTCTTTTCTCTTTTTTATTATATAGTGCAGATAATACTACAGAGTAATACAAGAGACACTCAAATTCTTAAAACTTGTGTATAACTGTTTTCTATATACATCCTTTTTTCCACTATAATAATTTATAGGTATTGCCTCAGTCTTCAGATGTAAGGAATGTCACATTTGTTTTTCTCAAGATTGGTCCAAGTCCAAAATTACCTTCTAGGAGCTCCCCTTACTCCCCTGGATGGTTCAAGGCCTCCAAGAACTTACACAGTCAGAAAGAGAGACCCTTGGACCTCCTCTCTAAGGAGGAACCCATGTCTCAGTTCCTTCCCTGCCCGTGCCTTTCTCGGCCTCACAGTGGTACTGTCGAGCCTTCTTGGGCCACTGCTGATTCAAGCAGTTTTGCTCAAGCAGATCCCAATTCTGCTCCCTCCATGACAAGTAATCTGGGCTCTAAACAACTAGTTACCCATCAGCTCAGAGTCCCAGGAGGTCATTCTCTGAGATCTTGCTGCCTTGAAGGCATTATGCCAGCATAAAGATTGGCATCACCCACCCATCCATCCTTGTGGAAAGTGCAACTGCTCCTTCTCTCCCAGTATGCCCTTTAACCCCCTGAAACCAGTGTCCTACCATTACCTTAATAAGACTGTAGTAACACAGAGGCCTGTTTACTCCTGTGAGGGTCAAGGGGGTGGAAAGAAGAAGAGGCGTTTGATGGGCAAGGAGCGAATTACTTCTACCTCTACCTAATGAGGTACCCACAGGTGGGAGCACCTCATGCTACAGAAGGGAAAAGCAAAGTCAAAGTTGAGTTTTCAGCAGGTCAACTCATAGACATATGATGTATGGACATCCTACTGCTCCAATTTTTATAAAATTTCTGGTGAAATTCTAATACCTCTTTTCAATTATAAATATATATAATTATTATATACATATAATAATTATATATATATACATATATAAAATAATTATATTTATATATATATATATATAATTTATCTAAGAGATTTAGAAAATACAAAAAATTATAATAGCCTTATGTAACTCTCATGACCCAATAAGATAAGAAGGCATGGATCAGTATAAAGATCAAAATGAGATTTTTCTGTTGAAACCATGCTAAAGAGATTGCCACTGGACAACAAGATATGACTCATGTATAAAATTATAGTTCCTCATCCATAGTTCTGATATCCAAACCAGAATCTTTTCTGTAATTCATTTGACATCAAAACCTGACCTTAATTCACATGTGGCTATTTATGGTCTTTATGCTACTGAGTACAAATATTCACATACTGCTATAGAAATATTGGTATATTTGACTACCAGGTGCTAATCCAGAAGTATTAGAGGTGTGTCATAGTTTATATGTTACATCTTCACAATTTAAACAATTCTGAAACCTATCTGCCCCAGTTTTGGGAAAAGGGATTGGGAACCTATATTCCAGTCTTTAAAAAACAACCTCTGTCAGGAGAACGTAAGGCTAAGAACAGTCATTTCTTCAAGATCGTAAGTTGGATATTTTGTTCTAACATTGGGTCATTTTCCAAGGCCTGAAATTTAAACCGTTAAAATGCAAGCCTTTTAATCACCAAGATTGTGCACTATAGAAACTGTTATCTTATCTCTGAACTCTTACCTCCAGGGGAGTCATGGGGGTAGGGTGAGATTCAGGGATAAAGAATGATGAGGGCTTAAAAGTCTGAGATGGAATGAGGGTTAAAATCATTTGATTTTTTTAAAGTTCAATAGATATATTTATAGTCATAAAATAGACATGAATATCTTTATAGCAACCAGATGGTTATATCAAAATGTCATGAACCCCATGAAAGAAAGACAAAAATCTTTATAGCTGCCAAAAGAGAAATTACACCTGCTCCCAGGAGACCTAAGACCCCTGAAAGTTAAATGGCACCCAGAAGTCTGGTCAAGGAAACAGTATAAGCCCATAGGTCTGCTTTGTTTAGATGGCACAGCATTGATTCTCACAGGCTTTGTTTTATTTAACATGAAGAGCTTGCCACCATGAAAATTTGAAAGTGTTCATATAAATACCTTTGTATCTGTTTTTGCTTGAAAAATCTAAATATCTGGCAACATTGGGCCTTTATTTGTGCATGGCAATGATCATTTAGAGCTAAGAACAAGCCATTGCACCATTTTAGACAGGTATGTGACCTCTCCATTTCACCATGGTCCCCTTATTCTCCTGGGAGCTCCAGGTGGCCCCTGCCAGCTTCAGGAGTGAGACCTATGCTTTGGCCTTCCCCAGGACCTCTGGGACATGCTATGGATTCTGAGATGTACCAATGACACATCAGAGTTATACACATGACTATGGAGACACTGGGGAAAGTCTTTCTCTGCAGAGAAGGTACTGAGAGCCTTGCTCCAAAGCACACAGTTGAACAGTAATGACTAGTAAAAAAGAAATCCAGGGGATGTTGGGATGGCTCAGCAGGTTGAGCACTTGTTTGCAGCCCTGGGATCTGAGGATCGAATCCTGGCCCCGGCCCATGCAGACCCGTATGCTGAACAGGGGTATGCCCCCAGTTCGGTTCACACTGGAGTGAGCCTCCTATGTGGAAGGCTCCCAGTATGGTTCCCACCCCGGGTAGGAGGCCCCCAGCTGGTTCCTACCCTGAGCAGCCCTCACCCACCTGTGGAACGAAACTATGTAGAAAACTAATGACATGCAACCTTGGAGACTGCTCTGGGCCCTCCCCTTTTTCTCTGTGTCTCGCTCTGTATATCAAAAACAATAAAAATAAATCATAAAAATTTCAGGGAAATCCCAAAGGGAAGCACAGGTGGAACTCATAAGTCAATGAAGATTTCTGAAGAATTAAAACAAGACTGAGGAGTAGTGAACACAGGCACTCTTGGCTAAAAAGAACCTTAGAGAACAACTAATATAGTTGCTTTCACCAATGAGCAATCATTTGCGTTTCTCTCAGCCAGATACAAACATCCCTAATATTTCTAGTATACCTACTAAACACAGGTGCTTTCAATATATTGCCTCATTTACTCTACAACATCCCTGGGGAGCAGCTATTCTTATGTTGGTTTTAGAAATAAAAAACTGAGCCCTAGAGATTCTAAGTAACTTACTCAAGAACACTAGCTTATAATTGCTATAATCAAGACTCAAACTTAGATTTTTATAACTTCCAAATTAATTCACTTTTCATTATACCACTAGACCAAAAGCAAATGTTTATCTTTGTCCACCAAGAAAGTAATTACTCAAATAATCAAGGCATCCTAACTGTTTCCTCTCTCCTCTTAATAAAAACTACTCTCAGGATCAGATATAGGCCTAAGTTAAACCAGAAAGTAAATTTAAGTCATTTGGTAGTCCTAATGGAGACGTGTAAGATTTCTCACCCAAATGAAAAGAGATAAATAGGGAAGGAGGACACTTCCTGGTTGTCACTGAAGTCACAACAGCCTTTTTAAATCATACTTAAGTGTAATTAAGGTCACTGAGAGGACACAACCACCAATTGACCAGCTGGACCCTGGTAACCAGAGGCTCCTCACCCCCTCCTCTCCTGGGAATTGTACATTCTGCCCACTGTTTACACAGTAGAAGCAGTTTTCAAGGATACAGCCTTGAAAACAATGTGTTGTTGAGACAATCTAGATGGTCTTCATGACTGAACCCAGTTAAGACCTCTACATAAACTTTTAAGATTCTGGAGGGTGTGTGTGAAGATCTACTCGTCTATCAGTTCACCCAAGACAAGACTCATCTGTATAGTCCCTTGATGATTGAACCTGCCGCTTACCATCCTGAATGGTCTGACTCTTTTTTCAGTCTCTCCCTGCCCTGCAGGTATAGGCCCAGTTTGCAAATACAGTGCTCCCTCGCCACTTCGCGCTTCATGTTTTGCGGCTTCAGTGCTTCGCGGGTTTTTCCAAAATAGTCATCAAAAAATAAAAATGAAAAAATGCAACCATGTCGGCAGCCACATGGCAGAAAGGAGCGTTGTTTCATGTGGATGTGCGAGAGAGAAGGATCCCTGCATGTCAAACAAAGAGATGAGTTGACTCAGAGTACATACCACGGGCTCTCATAAAGGCATGTGATTGGTTTCCGGGGCAACATCGACCAATGAGAAAATTCCTAGGGGCAAATCCTACCTCCCGGTTTTTCAGCTTTCGCGGAAGGTTCTGGTCCCCATTAACCGCGAAAAACGGGGGATCACTATATTACAGTCCTCGCCAAACTTGCAAATACGATCTGGAAGGCATGCTCTCAGGCCATGTGCTGAAGTTTTCTCTATTAAACCCTGATCAGTCCAGGCACAACCTCCTGGCAAGGAGACAGTTTGGAAAACAACAAAGCATTGATTTCTCAGGCAATGCAAAAATCCTTGGCATCTAGGTACCTACCGCATGATCTCAGAAAACTCAATTATTAATACGAGTATATGAACATCATTTTGTTGTGATTAGATTTCACTTTAATTTAAATTTTGTTAAAACCACAAGAGAGCAAAGAAGCAGTCTCATGGAAAAAAAATAAAAAGTCTGCTCAGTTTTATTTCTCATGTTTGCAAGCCAGGATTATCAGCAAATCTTATCAGTCAGGCGGCAAATTACCAAGAACTCCATTAAAAATGTGTATAGTCATTTTCATTTTTGAAAGATTCAAGACTATAAATAATTAAATGCATTAGACATCTGTTATTTATGAGCTGAAATGACAGTTTTAATTTAGTTCTTCATTTAGCTGAGCCCAATGTATTGTGACTCTAAAAGAAAACACAGGAAATAGCTAAAAATGACATCTTTTGGAGCCTGCAGTGACCATAGGTGCAAATCAAGACTTGATCACTTTCACTTCCCTTCAAGGCCTGTCAAGACAAAATCTTTATCATGACCTTCATTTTGTTGTATGTCCTCGGAAGTTCTGATTGGCTGACAGACCAGCCTCGTGTCTGCTAGTTTCACAGTATAAATGGGACAGCTTAGTAGGAGCTGTGAGCATGCTCCCATTTAATTATACATGCAGAATTAAGTCACTAGATCAGATCAACAGACTACTTCAGGGAAATGCCAAAGAATTCAAACCATCTGCCTTTGCCCTTGCCCTCACTAAAGAAGGGTTGTTATTTGGAGTTGCCAAAGATGTGCAAAACCTCATGGATTATGGGACAGAAGAGGCAAGAAATGGCTGAGGAGTCATGATTTGAAATTCAAAGATTAATATGTTAATAATTAAGATAGATTACAGTCACTAACTAAAGTCAGAAATGAGAAATCATTTTTGGAAATGTAGGCTCCCTAATCACACAGGCCCACAAACCCACACATATCAGCCATGTGCCCTGTGACAACCTCTAGTGTCTTGACTCAGAGGAAGTACAATTATCTGCAGCTTGGAGCCTTCCAGAACTGTGATGAATCCTGAAATGACCACAGCCTCAGGTGATAGGGAATCACTATACCTTGACCTCTGTCAGAGCTGCTGGAAACGTGACCGTTCTCATTACCTGTGCTCAGCCAGCTAAGAGGTGTGTCATTTAATTGTGCACATCAAGTATTGGCCACAGGCTATAGTTTGGCAATTACTGTAAAATTTAATGTTTGCTGATTCTAATCCATAGACTGACTGATTTATTGGCATGCAGTTTGTCGATTTTAAACAATTTGCCTGATGAATTTTCATCTGTGTGTTTGTATTTCATGTGTATAATGCTTCCAGCACTAGGACTCATGAGAAAAAAGAACCAGTAGAGAATTAGATGAATTCTGAGCCTCTAGAATTGCTTAACAGGCTAACATGAATGCATGTTTTAGAATCACTTGCAACCACAATCTCTTTGGAAAGAGGACCAATATGTTGAGTTCCCCAATATACAAAATAGAAATCAGGGAGCAAACTAATGCATTCCAGCAGAAATGGTGCACAAGTTAATAGCTCCCCTTGGCTTCCCACTCCTGCATCTTTCCAAATTTCCACCTGGGGCCACTCTGCCCTTATGAAGACACTCGCATCTAATCCTAGGGTCAAAGAAACAGAAAAACCACTGGTACTCAGGAGCTCATATCTGTTGAGTCTGGGGGTGCTCCCATCTCAACCTCAGATCCCAGATCCAGTGCCAGAAGTCCTTCTTGCCTTGCTTCTTACAACAAACACCTGCATTACCTACCAGTGTCCACATGTCCTTGGAGCTCCCAAATGCTCATTTCCATATGCTGTAGTTCCTTTAGCAAATTGAATCATCCTCTCTTGACCTTCTGTGCTTATTCCCCAGAAATGAATGTCCTATGTTTTAAACTGCTGATAATGAGCTCAGACTCAGTGATGAGACAAGCCTGGATGCCTGCCATGACCTCCCTGTGGCTCCCCAGGCCACCAGTCAGGATGGCCACCATTCAGGACAGCTACCCATTGCCTCTTCTAAAACTCCCCAGCATCTGTTTTGTCCCCTTTCCTTCTCACCTGCCCCACCCCGCTGGGGCTAGCAACCTCCAGGCTGACCCATTTTCACAATGGCATACCATATTTGATAACTAGACATTTCGCTTTTCCCTCTGCTCCAACAACAAGCCTGATTGACAGCTTTTTGGGGATTTCTGACTTCCCCAGCTGCTAATCCTGCTCCTCACCCAGCTCTGTATTCCCCTGCTCAAATTAATCCAGGCAGGAGCTGATTTAGCTTGTAATGGGAGGTTAATTACAGAAGTGATAATATTTCTAAATAAAAATGAGCTCCTCAGTTTTAAAAATCTACATTAAAATAAAACCAGAAGGAAACATTTTTGGTTACAAATCACAAAACAACCCCAGTTCCCGACTCTTGTGAGTGCTTCTGCCAGCAAAAGAACTTGTCCTTTTCTGCAGGGCCAGGTTCATGCAGGGACCACCTGAGCAATCACACGCACAGAGCCCTGCCTGCCCACAGAAGTACCCTGCACTTGGTTTAATGCTCTACTGTTTCTGCCCTAGAAACCCCCAATTTTATCTTTGAATTTGTGTTTGTCTGTGAAGCCCAGTGGGACAATGAAGCATGCATGTAAGCAGAGGCAATATGCTTGGTATACATACTCACCATAGTTCCTTGCTGCCCCATTAGCCTAGAACGGTGACATTGCCCCATGAGCCTTGAATTTCAGTGGACCCATGATTTGTGACTACAAGATAGATGTTACATCTACAACTGAGTATGCAGGAGCACTGACAGCCACAAGAGGCCACACTTTCTGTTCAAACCAGAACGTGCTTTGTACACAGAAAGAAGGCCATAGTTTTCTAAGAAATATTAATGCAAACACCCAATGAACTCTATCCCATCCTGTTTTACCTATGCTATTTGTATTCCTGCTGGTTCCTTCCAAATAATTCTACTGAAAATGATGACATGAATGAAAAGGAAAAGACGGGGCAACACATGGTTCCCTTTCTTTCTGTCTTTCCTATAACTCCTCCATAAGCCAAAGTGTTCATAGAATGTGCACTTACATATCAGTAAGTGAAATAAAAAAGTTGAGTTAATTTTGTGCCGTGTTTCTACTACTCTGGTCTGAACAAATTACATATGCATGTATTTTGCATGAAATGCAAATTTGTAATTTTGGTGATTCTACACACGAGGTAAATGCTCTAAGATTTGCCTGTAAAATTGGCATGGTGCAATATAAAGTTGAATGGTAAGATTCATGCTAATCATCTAGAACTTCAATTTGCCCTTATTTAGAAAGACTTTAAATAGCAAATAAAAATCACCATGACAAGTTGTGAGGGAGACCATGGAAGAAAGAAAAAAGCTCTATGTTTCAGTACTTTTAACATCACTTCTTCCTGATTTTTGCATAAGGGGCCCCCCATTTTCTTTCTGCACGAGGTTCCACAAATGATACAGCTTGGATCAGGCTAGTAGGGCCGGCAGGGAGGAGCCACCTTGTGCAGCCCCGCCCAGAGGGAAGGCAGTGCAGGGGGAGCCTGCTTCTCCCAGCCTGCACCCATCTCTATACTTACACCTTCCTCCTGGGATCCCAGTGCTGTGGCTCCTCTGCCCCAGAGGGGGTTCCAACTCTGGTCAGATGGATTCACCTTGAGTCCCACTTTGCTGACTCTCGTGGTACAATTTTGGCCACTGCCTTCTAACCCTCAGGTCACTGATGCCTGAGGCCTGAATTCCACATTACCTCTTCACCTCTATTCACCCCCATGTTCCTGTTCACACACTTAACGCTGTTCTTCCACATTCTCTACCTTGTCAACTTCACTCTGTAGCTCTACCTCCCCTAACAGCCCTGTCTTCTCGCCAGGGTCCTCTGTCCAAGCAACAGAGCCAGTTCTTGGCCACATGAAGCCCCTTGTTGGTTCAACTTGTCTCTTGGGTTTCCTGTCACCAAGGCTCTGCCACTTGATACTTCCTGGGTCTCTATCCAGTTGCTGACCCTTGCAGATGATCAGAGTAGATGGGACAGGCAGTGCGGGTTGCAGTCAGTTACCGTGGCAAAAGGAGAGAAGCCCCACCCCATGAAAGACAATGATATTTGATTGCCTGTGATAGAACCAAATCCAAACATTCAGGATAGCCCACATCAGGAGTTCTCCACCTCCATTCAGTAGAATCACCTGAGGCTTCCCATCCCAGGGTTCTGGTTAAATTGGTCTGGTATTCATCTCACGCCTTCCTCAAAGGATGCCAGTATGCAGTCAATGCTGAGAAACAGCCCTATCATAAAGAGCTGAGCTGGGCCTAAGGAGCAGAGCTAAGAGTGGAAGACACGACCCACAGTGCTTACCCCAAAGTCGCCACCTGGCTCTACCTCTCGTGTGGCTCTGGGTGAACCCTTCATACCACTGAGTGTTCCTTTCTTCCCATGCAAAAAAGGAATAATTTTATATTAATCCTGTCACTGATGCTATAAAATAACATTAGAACAAGAATACATTACTCACAATTACCTAATAATTCATAATTCCTAGCACTCTTTTCATAGTTATCAGATCCTAAGATAATCAGGGCTCACTTAGGGGACATTGTAAAGTGTTATGAACTGAATGTTCACATCTCCTAAAATTCATATCTTGAAACCTAATCCTCAATGTGCTGGTATTTGGAGGTGGGACCTTTGGGAGGTGTTGAGGTAATAGAGGATCCCCTTATAAAAGAGACTCCAGAGATCTCTCTTGCCCCTCAGCCATGTGAGGTTGCAGTGAAAATACCTCCAGCTCTGAAACAGGAAATCAGGCCTTACCAGACACCAAGATCTTCCAGTGCCTTGATCTTGGATTTTCCAGCCTCCATAACTGTGAGGAATAAATGTCTCCTGTATATTAGCCATCCCGTCTACAGTATTTTGTTATAGCAACTGACAGGTGCAGACGTGGTCAATGTACATGCCAGCACAGGTAACCCGCTCAGTGTCATGAAGACATGTGGCCGTTGTACTTCGCTCCATCTCTGAAAACTTCTTCAGCCTAATAAATATGTTGATTAATGAATAGGTTAGCAAGACACAAACCCAAACTTAGCAACATTCTCCATTACTCCTATTACCTTTTTTTTTTTTTTTATCCACTTATTCGCTCCTAGAGAGATGATTATCAAAGCAGAATGATCTCAGGTGAGTGAACTGCCCAATCCTGCTCTTTAATTTAAAAACGACCTGGTCAAGAACTTTAAGGACACTGTGAAGCAAAATGTCTTCTATCTTGTCAGTGAGTTTTCACTTTTTCTCTTCCTTTACTCTTTGGCTCTTCCTCCCTCCCCTACTTTTCTCTTGCTCCAGCTTTTCTTCCCTCCTCTTTCATCTTCTCTGAGTTAGAAGCGACTTTTCTCAAGGTATCTAATTCACTTCCTTGGAAACTTCACTATGAAGGAGCCCTGATGAAAATGATGCATGGGCCATCTCCCAAGGCAATCCAATCTCTTCTCACATGTCATCAGGAGCTTCCAACAGGACAACACAAAAATTTGCCTGCAGTACCAATTATGTTGGCTTCTCTTGTTTCCATGAGAATAATTGGTTTCTAGCCCTCTTATAACATCCCATTTGATAGAGAAAGTTTTCCTGCTTCATTTTATCCCTTTATTATAACTAAACCTTGCATCTTCGAAAGGTAGGCAGTTTTTTGTTTTTTGTTTTTGTTTTTGTTTTTGTTTTTAGCTGTATCTGCTGGGCCAGTTTCTTTTTGTTGTTATTTTGTTTTGTTTTGTTTTGTTTCTTATCTGTTAAATTCATTGGGGTGACATTGGTTGATAGCAATTACATTGTTTCCAGGTGTACAATTCTACATTACATTGTCTATACATAGCATTATGTGCTCACCGCCCAGAATCAGCTCACTTTCCATCACCATATATTTGATGGCCCCTCCCTACTCCCCACCTCCAGCTCTCCCACCCACCTTCCCCTTACCCTCAGGTAACCACTAAACTATTGACTGTGTCCATGAGGTTTTGTTTCTTTGTTACTTTCAGTTTTATATGCCATCTATAAGTGAGGTTATATGTTTCTTGCAGTTTTCCTAAATGTCCTTACCTATCACTTTCGTATGACCATCTTGGGAAGGGCCAAGGGTCTTGGCTCTCCCAGCCCTTACCCAGCAGTCACTGTGTGGAGCTGACCTGATCCCTGATCACCTCTTAAAGTTGGTTGCAGGTGGAGTCAAGTAGGTGAGCCTGGAAACTGAAAACAATTGCAAGGAGCAGAACTCGGGCAGGCGAGGGCCTTTGCAGACAGCTTAGGGGATCAGAAAGAACCTTTTATTCCCAGAGGTACTGCATCCTTTGTCAGCCCAAGACTGTCCCTGGGGCAAGAATCAAAGAGTGAGTCATTTCTTTTTATGCCTACAGTTGAAAATGCAAAATGTTGTTATCAGAAAAGGCCATAGGAAAGATATTTGTTTTTCTTGTGCCTTTTTCCTAACACACACACACACTCCAGACCCACACATTCTCTATATCTATGTTTATAATTTTTCCCCCTCAAATTCCTCTATTTCTTTTCTTCCTTCCCTTGGAAATAATCACAGACTTTAATAAAATTGAAGTATATATATCTTCATTAAGTAATTGAGGAGACACTTAAGATAGTGTGGTCACTGTGGAAAATAAAAACAATTCTATCAGGGTCCACTTTTTTTTTTTTTTAACAGACCTTATTTTTTGAAGCAATTTTAGGTTCACAGCATAATTGAGTGAAAAGTACGGAGAGTTCCCACATGCCCACTACCTACCTCCTCACACACATGGAGTCCCCATGTGCCCCTAACCCTCCACACAGCATCCCCCACCAGAAGTGTACATTGGTACCAATTGGTGAACCTACAGTTACACATCATTACCACCCAAAATCCATAGTTTACCTTAGGATTCACCTTTAGTGTTACTTGTTCTAAAGGTTTGGGGAAAAAAAAGTATAATGAGATGTATCCACTATTATAGTATGATAATAGTATATAGTATTAGAATAGTTTCACTGCCCTAAAAATTCTGTGTTCCACCTATTTATCTTGCTCTCCCTATTCACCCCTGACAACCATTGATCATTTTACTGTTTCCACAAGTGTTACCTTTTCCAGAGTATCATAAAGGTAGGATCATGCTGTATGCAAACTTCTCAGCTTGGCTCCTTTCTCTTAGTAATATACATTTAAGTTTCCTCCATCTCTTTTCATAGCTTGATAGCTCATTTCCCTTTAGCGCTGAATAATATTTCATTGTCTAGATGTAACACAGTTTATTTATCCATGCACCTACTGAAGGACATCATGGTTGTTTCCAAGTTTTGGCAATTATGAATAATGCTGTTAAACATCCATGTGCAAGTTTTTGTGTGGACATAAATTTTCAGTTCCTCTGTATAAATATCAAGTAGCACAAGTGTTGAACTATATGGTAAGAGTATATGAACTTTTGTAAGAAACTGCCAAACTGTCTTCCAAAGTGACTATATCAATTAGCATTCCTATTAGCAATGAATGAGAGTTCCTGTTGCTCCATGTCCTTGTCAACACTGGGGGTTGTCAGTGTTCTAAAGTTTAGTCCTTCTAATAAGTTTGTAGTAGTATCTCATTATTGTTTTAATTTATATTTCCCTAATGTCATGTAATATGAAACATATTTTCAGATGCTCATTTGTCATCAGTGTATCTTCTTTAGCTAGGTAGCTGTTCAGTTCTTTGGCCCATATTTTAACTAGGTTATTCATTTTCTTATTATTGAGTTTTAAGAGTTCTTTGTATGTTTTTAAAGATTTATTTTATTGATTTTTTACAGAGAGAAACAGAGACAGAGAGAGAGAGAGAGAATAGGAAGGGCCCAGAGCAGTCTCCACAGTTTACATTAGTTTTCCATATAGTTTCACTCCACAGGTGGGCACAGGGCTACACAGGGCAGGAACTGGGCCGGGAGCCTCCCACATAGGCCCCGGCAAGAACTGAACTGGGGCACACCCCAGCTCAGCACATGGGTCCACATGGGCCGGGCCGGGATTCGATCCTCGATCCCCAGGGCTTCAAAGTGAGCGCTTAACCCGCTGAGCCATCCCAGCTTCCCCTGTATGTTTTTAGATAATAGTCATTAACAGATATGTCCTTTGCAAATATTTTCCACCAGTTCATGGTTTGTCTTTTCATTTGCTTGACAGTATCATTCACAGAGCAGAAATTTTTCATTTTAATGAAGCCAGGCTTATCAGTTCTTACCTTAATAGATCATATCCTTTATTCCTTATAACTTTCTTTGCTCTGAAGCCTGCTCTGTTATGGATATACTCTTAAAATAAAAAATACATAGTACTATGGCCTGACAAGTAAGGCTCACCCTTGACATTGTCACTCGAGTAGTGACTTTCCGAGTCCCCTAATCATAGAGCATGAACAGGGCACGTGCGCACCTCCATGGCATAGCACAAAGGGTCACCTTTAGTGTATAAACCACAGAACATTATGCATGAAAATACCTATGGACACATCTGAGTCTGTTAACCAGGGTGACTAATGCAAGGATTTTGTGCTCCTTCTCACTTCCCCATCTTACTTTATGAAACATGAAGGCACTCCCTCATGGCACCAATCTGTAGTTCCTGCAAATGACACAGGTATACTTGGGGTGGGCGATGTGATTTGTCTAGAAACCAGGAGTTCTGGGTGTTTATTGCTGGGAGATACCAAATGAGTGAGCAAGCATGAACTTCTGAGTCCCAATCATGCTGTATGACATCAGATTGGTCTCAGTTCTCTCGTCCATAAGCGAGAAGACAGGAAAGAGGGGAATACAAAAGTAAACTTCTTCATAGTTTGTTATGAGGATTAAATGAGATATAGTATTTAAAGTACTAATTCAGCCTAGTACTCAGTAAATGCTCAGAAAATGGCAGGAAAGAGTATCTCTAAAATTGTTCATTAATTACAAAGGGAAAAATATTAACTTAGTGAAAAAAACCTGAGAGAAGCCACTTTTACCAAGTAATTGACATTATTATCACCAATAATGAGACAAGCTGACATTAAATGCCTTCTCATATGATGCACTTCTATTATATTCCTGCCAAAAATGCATAACTAAACCTAATTTAGAAGAAACATAGACAAGTCCAAATGCAGGGACACTCTACAAAATAATTGGCCTGTACTCTTTAAAAATGTTGGTGTCATAAAAGACAAAGGAAGGCTGAGGGACTGTCCCAGATCAAAGAACTAATTAGAAATGACAACTAAATGCAATGCATGATCCTGTATCGAATCTTGAAGCAGATAAAACAATAGCCATAAAAGACATTATTGGGATACTGCTGAAATCTGAATATGGGATATATATTAGATTATAGTATTATTGCAGTGTTAAATTTTCTGAATTTGATTATTGTGCTGTGGTTATGTAAAAGAATATCTTAGGAAATTATGCTAAAATATTTAGAGGTAAGGGGAGGCATCATGTCGGCCACTTACTATAAAATTGTTCAGAAAAAAAAATCATTTTATATAGATAGTTAAGATTAACAGAGAGAAAGAAAGCCAGTGTAGCAAAATACTAACAACTGGTGAATCTGGGTGAAATAAATCTGGGTGACTTCTTTGTGCATCTTTCTGTTCTGTGTGTTGCCATTTCGCTGTAGGTTTGAAATTACTTCCAAATAATGACAGAGAAGATGACTCTTCAGTGCTAGAAATCAGGGTAAACTGCCACACTCTTGAAAAAGGAGGCAGATCCCTTGGGGAAGGATTTTCTAAACTCAGGTTAACCCTGTTCACAAACAGTACCTGGTTAGTCCCACCCAAAGCAATGCTCTGAGATTTGTACTGGGCACTTCTCTGAGGAGCAGTAGCTCTTCAGGTACACACACACACACCCTAAGACACACATGAACACACATGCATAAACATAGACCCAATTGACTGTGATTGGCAGTGGAACCTTAAAATCTGTCTTCCCCTTAAATTTTAGTTTATCTTTTGTATCTCCAACCTGAAGCCTTATAATGGCACCCTACCTACCGTAGTCCCCTGTCTTCATTCAGTCTTTACCTCTAATTTATGCTTTATATTATCTCCAGAGTATTAGTAAAATACAAATGTGATCACACCATTCACTTGCTTAAAAAACTTCAATGTTCCCAAATGCTGAACAAATAAATCTCTTCTCCTTACTTTCCTCAAACCATCTCCAACACAAGGCAGCTGGGTATAGATTTCTCCTAAACGATTGTAGGTCATTGGACAGGCATTGTATTGCATTACAGAAAACCATTTTAAATTGAAAAAGATTACCATTTACTTCTCTTGATGCAGAATAATTCAACTCTTTTTTTTCCTTAACAGAAGATACCTTGGAACACCCAAAGGGTAATTGATTCGGGGTTTCTGTCCTTTATGCAGTGAATTCACCCAAGCTGTGTACTTCAGTGACCTGGAAAGCTGAAACCACACCCCACACCAGATTTGGAATCAGCATGTCCTGAGGTGAGGCTCCCCCCTAACCCCCACATCCACACACCCAACTAGTTTCTATAAATGCAAGGAAAACACCGTATAGACACATCCTCCTCCAGAGCAAACACCATGGGTCATGGTGGTTTTATTTATTTCCTTTTTGGCCTATCAGCTTCTGGAGAATCAGAGTTCTGTGTTATGTGTCTTTGTCAAGACACCATTAAGCAACTTATAAGACTTATAGCAGGACCTCAGTAGGTAACATTAAGAGTTTATCTTTTTTGAGTAGCATATCTAGATTAGGCATTTTATATATTTTACCTTGTTAAATAAATCATAACCATCCTTCGTGCTAAACATCATGATCTCCATTTTATAGATGATGAAACTGAGGCTCTAGGTCACATGCTAGTAAGTGATGATGACAAAATTTGAACTCAGCTCCATCTAACTCCCAAGTCTGCTATTTCTACTATCTCCTCCCACAATTTCTCATGTTTGTTTAACAGATAGACTCAAAGAAGGCAAAATCTTTGACACCTTCTTACATACTTCCAAACTCTTTTGAGCAATTAACAAGTTTTGGTTGCAACTTGAATATTTTCTTAGAGCTAACATCAGAAACAATCTGCGTATATGGACACTACTATGTATAATCCCGAATACCAGGGTTGAGTATCCCAGTGAATCGTCCCTGAATAAACCTGCATTTCACATGACAGAACAAAGGAAAGAGTGGGATATTATAAATTGTTTCCAAATGTCTAAATGAATTGATCTCAAATAGCAGGGGATGGTGAGTGCCCTAAAATGCCCAACCATGGGGAAATTCATGAGATCTCACATCTAATTACTATGTGCTCCAAGCCTTAACTGTGAGTTGCAAAATAAGTAGGCAATGCTTGATGGTCAAGGTAACCTGTTAAGGTTGGAAGCACTGGATAAAAATCATTATGCCTAATGTGTTTTCTTATACGTGTCTGTAAACATTTTATCACCTCAGAATTCAAGTGAAATAAGGCCATGGCTGATGCTGTGAAGGCTGTTGACTATCAGAATCTCATGAGTTTTAAATGTCAAACTATAAACCTTCCAAAGATTAATTCACACCTGTGGCAAAGCATATCATTGCAGTAGGCAGTAGCTTTAGCTCTAAAAACACTAACATCGGGAGGCAAGATGGAACTCTTCACTCCACACTTCCAACAACCACTCACTCTTCAAGGAACGTTAAGTGTGCCTTCATTAGCTATCTATAGGCTGTGGCCATATTTCCTTAAAACACAAACGGGATATTGGGATGACAAAAATGGGATGCAGTTATGTAATATTCCATATTCATTAAAAGGTAAGACAATAACAAAAGTTTTATTACATGAACATATTGAGCTAACAATTATTCTTCAATGACAGAACTCAGGAATATTTCAATAGACATAGAAGGGGACTTTATTTCACCATAATCATGCTATGAATACTTCTCCAATGAAGTAATCTTATGCAACAAATTTCAGTCTTCCAACACCTTATCATAAAACTTCTCACACTCCATGACACAATTTTGATTTACAACTAACACAGACTTCATTGTTTCAACATTTAATCTAGATTTTTTAGGCTATAAGAGACCTAAAAACAAACTATACTCACTGCAAAAGAACACAGAAAGGGACACCAGTAAATAACACTAATTTATTGCATATAAAAAACATACACACAACTATCTAATTGTTACCAACCAATGTCACCCCATTAAATTTAACAATAAAATTAAAAAAAAAAAATACACACACACACAAAACAAAGAAAACCTCAAGGACACAGGATTACTCAAGGGCCTGAATGCCAGGAGTTGAGGCTCACAGGGAGCCAACTTAGAGGCTGCCTAACCCATGTCACTAGACTTGGGGGTACAGCAGAAGCACTCAGGTTAGAATGCATATGTTTTCTTAGGCAAGTTAATAGCATTTCACTCAGCACTTAATTAATTTTTTTAAGATTCATTTTTTTATTGTTTTTGACAGAGAGACAGAGAGAAGGGGGAGGGCCCAGAGCAGTCTCCATAGTTGTATGTCATCAGTTTTTCAACATGGTTTTGTTCCACACAGGTGGGCGGGGGGGGGGGGTCACACAGGGCAGAACTGGGCTGGGGGCCTCCCTCATGGAAGGTGCACCCCCTCAAACCAGGGGCCGAATCGAGGGGTGAGAACTGAACTGGGGGGCCTCCCGCATGGGAAGCACATCCCAGTTCAGCATATGGGTCCTCACAAGGCGGGGCCAGAATTTGTCCTCAGTTCCTGGGGCTGCAAAGCAAGCACTTAACCCACTAGCCATCCCAGCTTCCCCAATAATTAAATTTTTTATCTTAATCTTTATATGTAATACCTTGTAATATATCTCTAGGCCTTAGGATGAACCCTTCCCACTCTTGTTCCATACATAGTAGCGCCCGCTCAGGTACACCAGTAGGATCTATTCCAAAGCAGGTGGGCTTTTGTTTCTGTGGGGTTGATTCTACTTTGCAATATTACCTGACAAACTCTGCTTCATCCTAATAGAGTAGTACTGCAGAAATACTTAGGTACACTATCTAAGTCAGGGATATCCAAATATTTAACTCCCTTGGGCCACATTAGAAGAAGAATTGCCTTGGGTTACACATAAAATTCGCTTACACTAATGATAACTGATGAGCTAAAAAAAAAAAAAGAAAAAGTGCAAAAAAATCTCATAATGCTTTAAGAAAGTTTCCAAATTTGAGTTTGTCAGCATTCAAACTGTCCTGGGTCAGCTTTGAATTATAATTATAATATGTTTTATAATCATAATTTTATTATAATTATTCATTCTCTTGACTAACTTAGAAAAAAATAAAATTCATGTGGTGTGTTTAAGGTAATGGTATTAAATTTTAGGTTCATAATGGACAGATTTTAAATAATTTCTCAGATGATCATCTATCTTTCAAAGTTCTTCTTTCAAGGACCAAAGAATTTATCTGGAAATGTGTGGGATTGGTCCCCTGGAACTTCCAGGGCCTAATGAGTCTGGGACCCCATTAAATATAGAGTTTTCTTAGAACCTGGAATGTTCTTCTCTTAGTATATGTCACCTTCATAACTTTTGCATTCCTCTAAATTCTGAGTCATCTCTCCTTTTTTTTTTGGTTGTTGTTGTTACCAAACCCAAGATGTATATGTTTTTGCAGGCAAGTTAGTGTCATTTCATTCAGCACTTAATTTTTCTCTTAATCTTTATAAGTAACATCTTAGAATGTGTTTTTTGGTCTTCCATATTATTTTTATTTTATGGCAAAAAACCTTCTTGAATATATAAAATGTGTTAATAAAAGTGCCTGGCACAAAGTCTTCAATGAAGGTTTCTATTAATGTGGCTGGACCAGTGATAGCTAGCCAATGATAGTTATTGACAATCAACTCTATGCCAGGCACTGTTAGCCCAAGGGCTTTTTTGTTGGGCACTGATTATCCAGGATCAATGCATTTACCAGGAGATTTTTATACGACTGAATTGGTATTCAAGTTGATGGTCCAGATTCTTTCTCCCTCTCACAAAAACAGATGCTGGATGATGCACAGGACACTAAAATATTCCTGGAGAGGATATATTTTGAAAAAAGTCTTGTAATCTTATCATTCCCAGCAGTCTCACACATAAAATTTTTGATAGCTGACAATTTAACACACCCAACCAGAAACAAATTATCATCGTTAAGCACCACTGATAGGCCATCTACTAAGCAGATGTGTGAGAATTTGTGTTGTAATTACCTACAGAAGAGTTGCCAGCAGCTCTTGCCCCAGAAAATTTTTTCAAGCACACAGGAGTGTTTTATATCTATTGTCTACTATGCCAAGAATCAAAGGTACTTTAGCAGCAGTATTAGCAGTCCAACTATCCATAATAACCTCTTTGGTGCCCTGAGTCTCAAACCAATACTCTCCCTAATTACTCTGAAGTCCTGAAATTTCACTGTTCATCTTTGATTGTCTGTATTTCTGATCCATCAGAACTCAGGAGTGGATGTTAAATGGTCCACCTCTCCACCTCTATTGGTAGCACACCGCCCCATAAAAACATAGCAATTAAAGCCATGCTTTTGTATTACCAGTGTATGTAGAACTCTTCGTATCCATATCAAAACCTTGGAATGGGATAAACTACTAACTCGCCCAACAACAAATAAACTCTCAACACTGCCCACATCTCTCTCCTTCCCCCAACACTGTCAGGGCCTGCCTTTATGCCCCAACAACCCACAATTATCATCTTGGACTTAAATACCTGTGTACATTTCCCTTTCCGTCTCCTTTCAGCTCTATCCAACTCTACTCACGCTCTGCCCAAGGCTGAATCAAGCCTTCTTTTCTACCATGTTCAAATCAAAAGAGAAATTCGTTGAGTCTATCTAGCTGTCATCTTCCACATCTTTCCCCTTCCACTTCACTTCCTTGAAATATACTCTGCTCCTTCACCACCCTCTCCAAGGAAAATCACTGCTTCTCCTACTCACTCCAATTCTAGGACCCAAGTATTCCTCCTTCCTTAGTCCACTGCATCCACTCCACTCATATCCTCTAGAATCAATTATCCCACCTTCTCCCCTTTCCCATCACTGCTGTATACTGGCTTTCAGAAGTCTTCCCAGGCTTGCTCAGGGACTTTCTAACCTTGTTCCCATCTTTGTAGCCATATCTTCTTCCATCATCCTCAGAAATATGAACATCATCTATGGTCTTTAAACACCTAATGGCCTTCCCCCTCTCCTTCAAACACCCTCGTGCCCTATTTGCTCATAAGCCTGCTTTACCTCCAAAGCATCATAGTAGGTGCTGTTGTTCTGAATGTTCCATGTAACTGCTACCTCTCCCCATCCCCAACCCCCTGGATCCCAGTCCCCACTTCTACTGAGCATGCTCTTTGCCCTCACGCAAACATCCCATTCTCTACTCAACCAATCACCTCTGGCCTGGCTAGTCCCCAAGCTCAACCACTTAATCCTGCTTCTACTAATACTCCAGGATTTGGCTGCTTTTTACCTTCTATCCACCTCCTTACCACATAGCTAGGGGACCCCACATTGTAAGAGAATCAGCATGGAAGTGTGATGTTGCCAGGCAACATTAGGCAGTCAGGCTGTCTAACCACAGCTGGAGTCAGAAGAGGTGAAGTACTGAGTGATGAGGCTCATCCTGACCCCTCAGCTGTACCCAAACATTTTCACTCTACTCATCCCTCCCACTCCCTCACTCTCAGAAGATGCCCTTTTTAACTCCTATTTCACTGAGTAGAGCTACTTTTTAAGAACTTTTTCTCCACCTTTATTGAGAGTGTAACACGCTGATAGGCATATAACATTATATTTGTTCTTTGGTATACAACATGATGATGTGATAAATGTATGTGTTGCAAAATGATTGCCACAATAAGTTTAATTAACATTTATCCCCTCGCAAAGAAGTTTTTTCTTGTGATTAAAAACTATTAAGATCTGTTAGCAATTTTCAAATGTACAGTATACTATTAACGTTAGTTACCATTGCTTTAAATTACATCCCAGAACTCATTTATCTTATAACTGGAAGTTTGTACCTTTTGATTACCTTCAACCATTTCCCCCATCCCTCTGAACCCCACCTCTGGCAACCACCAATCTGTTCTCTGTATCTATGAGCTTTGTTTTTCTAGATACCACATGTAAGTGTGATCATATCATATTTATCTTTCTCTGTCTGCCTTATTTCACTTATCATAATGCCCTCAAGGTCCATCTATGTTGCCACAGAGGGCAAAATTTTATTTTTCTTTTTATGGCTAAGTAATATAAATTTATATGTATATAAATATGTATTTGAAATATATACTTGTGTATATACATCTCTCTCACACTTGCTTTATACATTCATCTGTCAATGGACACTTAGGTTATTTCCATGTCTTGGCAACTATAAATAACACTCCAGTGAAAAAGGGGGTATAGTTATCTCTTTAAAATAGTGATTTTGTTTCCTTTTTATACATATCAAGAAGTGGAATTGCTGGATCATATGATAGTTCTACTTTTAATTTCTTGAGGAATGTACATACTGTTTTCCATAGTGGCTGTACCAATTTACATTCCCATCAAAAATGCACAAGAGTTCCCTTTTCTCCACATCCTTGCCAACACTTGTTATTACTCATCTTTTTGATGATGGCTATCTAACAGATGTGAGGTAATACATCTTTGTGGTTTTGATCTGCCTTTCCCTGATGATTAGTGGTGTTGAGCACCTTTTCATGTACCTATTGGCCACTTGCATGTCTAACAAAAACTACTTTTAACCTTTCCTGTCATCCACCTCCATCTCTCCCTATCCTGCCACTTATGGAATTACTTCCTCATGTGGTTTTTGCCCAAGATGTTTGCATAGTTTGGGTTGGCCACTGCTTGTGCCCCACCCCAACTCCAGCTGGTTGAGTTACAGACCAACTGCCATGTCATTGCTGCAAAGTAAAAGTGTTGGGAAAATCAAAACAAACAAACAAAAAAGAAACAGACTCAGATACAGAGAAGAAATTGATGGTTGCCAGATAGGAGGTGTGATGGAGGAGTGGAGGTGGATGCTGGGTGAAAAGGGGAATGGGATTAAGAAGTACAAATTGGCAGTTACAAAATAGTTATGAGGATATAAAGTACAGCATAGGGAATATAGCTATAATATTACAATAACTGTATATAGTGCTTGGTGGGTGACTCATTGGGGGAATCACTGCATAAGTTACGGGTCTAAACACTGTGCTGTACATAAAACGAATGTACTAAAACTAATATTTAATGTTAACTGTAATTGAAAAATATTAAGATAAAAAAAGTGTTGAAGACAGAGGGTACAGGCTTCTAGGCAAAAAGGCCTCTTAGACCCATCCTGCCCTTGCCTTAAATGCTGGTGCTATAACAGGGAATTCCCCAGTTCAGGGATGCAGGTCCACCTTGGGAATTTGTAATAGGTCTGTGGTTGTTGGGTATTATCAGGGAAGCATTCTGAGTTTATTACATAAATTTTTATCTTTTTTTTAACTATTGATGGTAATTCTGTTGTCCTGATTTGTGCTAACTTAAATTATCCTTTCTTCTACTCCTATCTATCCCTCTCAGTTCCAGTTGTGTTTTTTTTTTTTACTTTTAAAAATATTTTTTTCTTAATCCTCTTTTTTAAAGTATTAGCACTCAAAAGAGCATTCTTAATTCCTTAGTCTTGAACTTAAGCATCAAACCCATCTACATTTAGGTTTTTAACATTTTTTTCATAGGTTTTAGACTGTTATCCTCTTAATGTTTTATCTCTTTTACTTTGATGTGTTTAACCTTTCATCTTGTTGATTCATGTTATTGTCTTTTATCTTAAATCTTATTATATATTATCTTGACATTACTTCATGTTCTTAATTTTTATTTTTTATTTTATTCATACCTTGCTTTAACTTTAATCTGATTTTAGCTTTATTATGGTTTTACTCCTCTCATTTTCAATAATTCCATTCTTCTATTTCCTTTATCTTAAAAATTACTTATCTCTCACTCTTATTTTAAGTCTTAGCCTTTGATCTGTATTGGGCTTTAATTCTCCTATTGTAATATTTATTTAACTCTTTCTTTCAACTTTCTCTTACCAAATCTCAATATTTTCATTTTAATATTCTCTTAGCCTTCTATCCTGCTTTTATTATTTTAACTTAAATTTTTTCTTCTGCAGAGAATGGCTTCTCCCACTGGAATGGTCCCTGCAGTGGTCCCTTGACCCCCCACTTCTTGGGTCCCCCATGCCTTTAAGGAGCTTTGAGAGACCCTCATGTAACTCTCCAAGGTTAACATTTTCTAAATGGTTGAGGGGGAGGTGAGGTGGGCACAATGGATTTACTAAAGAGCATGACTTCCTGATAACTCGTTATCGTATCATGTTTGTTGGAGGCTGCATTTTAAAACAGCTCTGTGAAACCAAATGACAAAAGTTGATGAAGATGAGACATATTATATTTTTGAGGACCCATAAGAGGAACATTTCCCAAGCTTGGCATTAGGAATAGAAATAGTGATACCAGTTCCTCACACTTTTATGAACTGTTCATGTTTCCTTCATTGCACTGACCACTAGATGGCTCAATGTCACATGTGTGGCCTATCCCAGCCAAGTTCCAGGATCTGAGGGCAAACATAGGTGCATTGACCTCCCACCCCACCTCATCCTACCTTTCTCTCAGCTGTAACTTCCTAACCTACTTCTTTTATTCCATTTTAGATTAATATAGATAGGTGATGCTGATAGATAGATGATAGATAGATAGATATTAGATATACATATACACACATAGATTAAGCATTATAAATCCTTTCTGAAATAAGGCCAGTTTGTGTTACAACCTGGGTGACCTTAGGAAAGATCATTGGTCTCTACATACTTCATCCTCCTCACCTATGAAATAGAAATAATTGGGTTATGGTAAAGAATAAATGGAGGGAAGCCGGGATGGCTCAGTGGGTTAGGCGCTCACTTTGCAGCGCTGGGGACCGAGGATCGAATCCCGGCCCCGGCCCGTGCGGAACCATATGCTGAACTGGGGAGTTCCCTCAGTTCAGTTCTCTCTCTGTCTCTGTATCTCTCTCTCTCTCTCTGTTAATAAACAATTAAAAATAAATAAATATGTATTAAAGAAAAAAAAAATTCTCTAAAAAAAAATTAAATTCTACTTCTTTGGGGAAAGCCGGGACGGCTCAGCGGGTTGAGCGCTCGCTTTGAGGCCATGAGGACCGAGGATCGAATCCCGGCTCCGGCCCAGGCAGGACCCAC